>JAADXX010000877.1:0-11147 GCA_023338025.1 Phytopythium oedochilum
CCCCCCCCCCCCCCCCCCCCCCCCCCCCCCCCCCCCCCCCCCCCCCCCCCCCCCCCCCCCCCCCCCCTGCTAGTTGCCGTCGACTGCCGCGCCTTCGCCGCTGCCGCCGCTGGCCCCGTCGCCGTGCAGCGACTCGTAGTGGATGGTGCACATGTTGCCCGTGCGCTCGTAGGCCGGCCGGTTGCAGTGCGGGACCACGCATCGCTTCCCTGTCGCACGCAAAGAACCGGTGTCGAAGTGTCGGAGCGAAAAAAGTGTTAGTCAGAGCATAAATACAGCCGCGGTGGTGCGTGGATAGGCGACCATCGGCGACCAACTCGAGTATTCGAGGACACGCACCTCCACCGTGGGCCCAGCAGACGCCGTTGGAGACGGCGATGGTCGTGCAGTGGGCCACCGAGCAGATGGTGCCGCCTCCGTGTGACCAGCACACGCCCTTGGTCTTGGCGCGGTTTGGGCAGTCGGCCACCTTGCACTTGACGGACCCGCCTGGTTGGAACCCACATGCGCGGTCGTTAGACGGACTGTGCTACTATATGCCCCGTGTGCGAGTGGTCCATGGGGTCGTTACCATGCTTCCAGCACCGGCGCGAGTGCTTGGCGCGGCTCGTGCAGCCCTCGATGATGCAGTATTTACTTCCCTGAACGACCAACAGAGAAAAAGAGCATGAGTGCTTGTAGAGAGAGCGACCAGCAGGTTTGAAGCACGCTGCACCTTCCGCGTCGGCGTGCCTCCTGCCTTGGGGCTCGAACCCGGGAGCCGTGCCGCCTTGTTGGCTCGAGAGGCGGCTGCGCGCGCCTGGGTCGTCGCCAATTGGCGAGGCGTTGTGCTTCCGGCGTCCTCCTTCTCCTCGCTCTCCTCTCCATCTGGCTCCTCCTCGTCTCCATGACCGTTATCGTCCTCACGGCTGTCTTGCTGCTGCTGCTGCTGCTGCTGCTGCTGCTGCTCCTGGTCGTCTGGTATGTGAATCGATATGTCGGAGACTGCAGGCGACATGGCAACAAACGACGCGGTTAGTCAAGGAGCAGCGAGTGGACAGCTTCGCCCGCGGCGGTGAGCAAAGCTTGAAGGAGGAGCAGCTCGACCAGCGCGGTGGTCATGCGCCTGTCAAGTCCCTCGGTGGCTGCTGCTGACTCACGTTCGAAGGGCTCGTCCTCCGTGTCGAGGATGAAGGCGAGCGCGCTCTTGTTGGACGGCGACGCGTCCCTCGTCTCCGCTTCGTCGGCGTCGGCGTCCCTGTGCCGCTGCCATTCCTCCTTGTGCTCGCTCGCGTCGGGCTCGGCCGGCCCGGCGCCCGGGTTGAGCAGGAAGTCGAGGTCGTTCGCGTGGCGCGCCATGATGCTCCTCCGTACACGCAATGCGCTGCGGTGTCTCAGGATTCACTGAGGGTCCGGCGACTCGCTCGCTCGGTCGGTCGGTAGGCAGTTCGGTGGGGGGCGAGTGTCTCCACCAAGACAGCCGGGGCCGATGGGAGGAAGCGTCAAAAGACAAGCGGCGACGACGAGCTGGCGTGCGAGAAATTGCGGGACTGAGCTTCGCGGTGCGGCGGCCAAGCCCGGGGGGGGACAGGGCGAGGGGGGAGGGGCGACGAGAAGAAGCTATAGAAAGGAGAGGGGGGAGGAGACCAGCGGTCGAGGCCCCGAGACCGTGGGCGAACTGATCCCTCGGCTTCTCTGCTGCGTCCAGTCGGTCGTCGAGTGATCGACCGTGGCCGTCGGGCGGTTGGTCAGTGCGGACGGCGCCGGCGGGGATGAGCCACGACGGTATCTGCGGATGGCGGCGGACTGTGGGTGGACGGAAGGAGGATGGCCGCATTGCGATCGTCGACCGACGTCAACTTGTGATTTCTGGGCACACCTAATCCGATGTACATGTACCAGCCGCCGCGCACCCCTTCTGCGGCATCAAGGCGTATAGAGCTCTCCATTGCCGCTATCCATAACGCAAGAGCGATTTGGTGGGGACGCCTCTCCATCGCCGCGCGCGGGTCAAGAGTCTTTGACTCCAGACAACACATGGGCTGATACACTCACTGTATGGATACGTACGTACTGCAGGGTAGAGGATAGAGGTTCTCAGTGGACTTTGAAGCTCGCTCACAAAGACAAGAGCGCCGACCGCTTGACTCATAGTACACTAGAGTACTTTGTTCATTTACCATGACGGCGTCACCCGCCCCTTCAAGGCGTTCCTTTATCCGCGCCAGCTGGGCATGGGGAGAGCACATGGCGGCGGGCAACGCGCGCTGGCTGCGTCATCTGCCCGCCAATAAGCGTCACCACCGAAGGTCGTCACCGTTTTGAAATCAACGCGAGTTACTCATCGTGCGCTCGTTTGCTCCACAGGCGGCTGTCTTCCCCATCGAGAGCACCGGAGGGCGTGATTGTGATTTGGGGTGTACAGCCGCGCGGGCACGGAGGTATGCAGGTGTGTGTGTTGAAAGCTGCCGCGTCGGTGCACCTTTTCGCGCTTCGATGTGCGAAGGAGCAGCGAAAGAGTTGGTCACGAGCCGAGACACATGGGCTGCCCAGGCAACAGCCGGTCGCGGGGAAGCCCTATGTAATATCACAGTTTAGCGGATTTGAGCAGTCGGGCTGGGCAAGATACACTTCAGCGCATCGTCGTCGAGCACTTGCGAATCACGGGCTTGTCGCTGACCGCCGAGATGCATAGGCACCGAAAAGGGGCCGAGCGGTGCGACACCCGCGCAGATCCTTTTTTCTGCGTGTGAGCACTGCGTGAGTCAACCGCGTCACTGGCTGAACATTTCACCTTGAAAAGAGTATGGGATCATTGAAGGGATGTTCAGCGACGCTGCACTGGTATACACTCTACATCGTATCGGGGAGTGTATGAATGAACACGCAGCAACCTGCGTTCACATCGATGAATAAACCTACTACTGTACAGTTCGGTGCGGCGGTCATCACACGCGCCGCGACGGCTCCGGCGCGAGCTCCGTCAGCTGGCGATCCAGCAATCGAGTGTGCAGCGCCGATCCCAGGCACTCAGCTCGCCGCGAACTGTGCGTCTGCAGCATGCCACGCCGGGGCAGCGTAATGCGCCAGCTGGGCTCGCGGAGCGGCGAGCCGCCCCGGCGCCAGACCGGCCGACTCGAGCAGCAAGGGCAACGTGGACCTGCCGCGTTTCGGCCTGCTCCGGCGGAACGTTCCCCGGGCGATGACAAATCCGACTAAGACCGTGTGCAACGTTGCAGACTGCTCGTTTTACATCCCGCTGCAACCGTTACTGTAGCTGTTGGGCAGTTCTGCGTTGGTGTCTGTTGTTCTGGATCAGCTCGCGATCCGGGCTGCTGCCCGACGGGAAGCAGGCTGTACAGTGTATGCACAGCATTGCATCGTCATGTTGACGCGTGATCGGCATCCGCGTGGGACGGGAGCCCGCGAGGCTGTCCCACCGTGGATGGCACCCTCTATGGCACGCCGGACGACGACGATGTGCACTGCACTGCACACGGTGTGCACATCGTCATCCTGCAGCACACCAAACGACCAAACGTCAAGCGCGCCGACCGCGAAGAAGAAACGAGCGTAGGGCTTTCCAACCGGAAAGTTGGCGCTCCCGCGCGATGTGTTGACGGCGCTCCGAATGCGTTGACGCCAACTCATGTTGTTGTCAGCACCCTATGCGCTCGAGGTGCCTGTCTGCCTACCTGTCTGCTTCCCGGCTCGAGACGGCTAGTGTGCTGAGGACAGCACGAACGATGACCTGCGCCTGCTCGTTAGCCTTTGTACACGTGAAGTTCAACGCTCTCGGGTACTAAGGCGGGACGCCTGGCCGTCACGACGGACGCGGCGGCGCACTGGCTGGCGGGCGTCGCGGTCTTCTTTTTCTCGCTCTTCCTGCATCGTGCCGAGCGCGCGCGTCTGCGACTGCGACGACCAACGCGTCCTGGCGCTGACCGAATGCAACCTGGCCGTCAATGTGCTCGTAATCCCCACCGACGAGTCGCTGGCGGCGATCTGCGCGGCACCCGGGGCTGCTACGCGATGTCGGTGTGCGACGGCGCAGGTCGCGCCGCTGCCGGGACAGCCACTGGGGCTTCGACAACGACGAGAGCGGCAATGTCATGGACACCGACGGCACCGGCACGACCTTTGACACGGACTAGCATGTGATGCCGGTGCCTCGCGCATCGTGTGCCACCTCGCGGGCCACAGAGCCCGGCTTCACCGTCGAGCGACTACTGTCCTTCTCGAGCCCGTCCCAGCGTAGTGTACACCAGGAGGACAGAGTCTCCATGTACTACGTACAGCGCATACTTCCTGCGCCTAGACCGCCAAAGACACGCGTGTGGCGGTAGTCTTGTTCCACGGCCACGGCCACAACGAGCACGCCGGCAAAGGTGTGCTGGAGCATCTCGCCCACCGTGTCCGCCGCCGACACGTTGCCCTCTATTACCCGCGTGTCCACGCCCAGGCGTTTGGTCTTCCTTGAGCAACGTCGCCGCCGCGGAAGCGAGAGCGTCTCCTTGGCTCAGGTGCAGCAGCATTTCCCCCTGCTCGAGGCGTCGGACGACGCAAACGACTGCTCTCTCGGAGGCGCCACAAGGACCGGAACCGCCGATGACTGCTTGCCCGCCTCTTCCTCCAGCACTGATTCCCTTCTTTACATCCTTCAACAGCTCACCAAGGTCATGGATTTGGGTGGGCCACACGAATGGTACACGGTACCTATCGTCATTCTGTCTTCAGAATGCATGCGACTCATGCATTCTTCACCCACCCACACCTTTTTCGTCGAAGCTGGCACCTCCTCGGCTGGCCCTGCGGCGTCTACCGCGCCAGTTCCTGATCCGCCTGCCGCTTCACGCGCCTGCTCCGCCATGACGCTACGTCTCTGGTGGTCGTCGCTGCTGTTGCTGCTGGCGCTCGCGGCCGCGCGCGCGGCCGCGCTGACCGTCACCAGCTCGCCGCTGGCGCCGCCCGCCGACATTCTGGGCGAGCACCAGGAGCTGCAGCGCGAGTGGGTGGTCGCGGACGCGGGTCCGCTGCGCGACCTGTGGCTGCTGCGCTTGCCCGGCGCCGTCTACGTCGACGTGGAGCCTTCGGAGCGCCCGCGCGCTGCTTCTAACGAGAGCAGCGGCAGCTCCAGCGGCAGCGGTAGCCTCTCCTTTGTCGGACAAGGCAGCGAGGACGAGGGCAGTCAGGACGATGCCAGCGCGTCCGACGCCGCGCCGTCAGCCCCGAGCGAGCGCGTGGTGGCGCGCGTCGTCATCTCGGGCAGCTCGGAGCCGCTGCTGCAGAGCGTGCGCGTGCTGGCGCGCGAGGACGCGGGCGTGGCGCTGACGCTGGCGGCCGACTCGAAGCGCCACCGCGGCCACCTGCTCACGCAGATCTGGGTCGCAGACGCGCGCGCGCTCGAGGGGCTGCGCGTCGAGACGGCGGCCTCGTCCTCGGTCTCGGTCGTCGTGGGCGCCGGCGTCATGCCGGCCGCTTCGTCCGGCGGCTCGGCCAAGCCGGTCGCGGTCAAGGCGACGAGCTCGGGCGACGCGGCGCTGTTCTTCGACGACGCGCTGGGCGTCGCTGCCAGCGCGCTGACCGTGAGCGCGACCTTCAGCGCGGCTGTGCAGGTCTCTGCGCGCGGCCCGCTGGCCGTCGCGACGGCGCTCGACCTGGCCAGCTTTGGCAGCGGAGACATCGCCGTGGTGGCGCCGGCGGTCACCGCCCAGCGCGTCGTGACGACCGTCGGCGGCTCGGGCAACGTGTTCGTGCAGACGAGCGACGAAGCGCACGGCATTGAGGCGCAGCGCGTCGACACGCGCGTGGCCGGGTCGGGGTCCGTCACGCTGTCCCGGTCGGGCCACTGCGAGCACCAGGACGTCGTGCTGCTCGGCTCGGGCGACGTCGAGGCCGGGTCGGTGCTGTGCGACCGGACGGACGTCGCGCTCGTCGGCTCCGGCAGCGTGGTCGTCCAGACGGTCCATGAGCTGCACGCGACCATCTTCGCGTCCGGCCGCGTCGCGTACGTGGGCCGCCGCCCCGAGACGGTCGTCGAGCGCGGCTTCTTCTTCGGCCACCCCAAGGTGGAGCACGCCACGGACAGGGACAACGCCTACCACACGTACCAAGTTCACCCGGAGCCGCCGACGCGCGAGGCCGCGCTGGTCGGCGGCGACTCGTCCGACGAGGGCGACGTGTCGAGGATGGTGGCGTCGACGTTCTCGGCGTTCTCCAAGAGCAACAGCGGCGAGCAAGTGGTCGCGAGGCTAGCGGCCGTGGGCGTGGGCGTAGCGCTCGCGGCCGCGGTGCTCGCTGTCGCCATGGCCTCGCACTTCGTGTACCGTCGACGGCAGCGCCGCCACCAGTACACGCGCCTCGTCTAGGCCGGTGTCTAGGCGCGTGGGCTGTCTGTCGTTTTGGCTTTTGAGATGTTGGGCACGGGGGGCGAGCGTGTTTTGCTGATTCGCAATGAACAGTTGTGGAGCTTTGAAGCGCGATGATGAGTTATGGCGTACCAACACTGGGGACGTTGCTGTGGTGGTAGGGAGAAGGCCGAGTTGTGAGTGAGGATGGCGCTGCCGTTCGCTTCGAACCGCGTTTGCATCGATCGGGTTCTACTACCGAAGGTCCCATACTCAGTCCAGTGGGGTTGTCCTCAGTCGAAGCGCGACCTAGAGGAGACTGCTCCACTCGGAGTACGACTTCGCCACTCCTTGTGTCGCCCTCGGTCTTGAGATTTTACGCCATGAGACGAGAGTCCAGCAGTTGAATGCATTTATACTCGTGAATCACGAAGGCTCAATTGAAACTACAAAGGCAGCAACGGCGTCTACCATTCAAGCTCCAGCCGCCACTTCCGAAGCAGACCCGGACTGTGGTTAGGTCGGTCTAACCAACGGACGGTGCTGGAGGATGGCTCTTTAGAACGCAGCAAGCGCGACCACGGCGGCCGCCACCGCGATGCTCGTCGTGACAGCGACCGTGGACGCGCCGTTTCCGGACGCCGACGCCGCCGTGCCACTGCCGCCACTACTGCTGCTGGTGTTGGTGCTGGTCGACGGCTTGGTCGTGGTCGCCGGAGTCTCAGTCGTGCTTGACGGCGCCTCCGTGGCGCTCGATGGCGCCTCGGTAGCCGGAGACTCCGTCTCGCTTGACGATGCCTCGGCACTCGAGGCTTCACTGCCGCTGGCAGTCTCCGTGGTCGCCTCGGAGCTCAGACTCGACGCCGTAGACGTGACAAGATCGACACCATTGACAGTGCAGTCGTCCAGCCACGTGTTCGACAAATTGTAGAAGTTCAAGCCGTTCGTCGGGTACTCGCAGTCGGGCAGCGAGAGAATCATGTTGGCGTAGAACGCGAGGCAGTCGCTCGAGCAAGAGATCCCGATGATCTGGGCTGTATCCAGGTCTGGAACCACGCACGTGGCGAAGTCCACCTCGGTGGAGGCGTAGTCCTCGACCACCGTCTGCTGGTAGCTACTGCACACATCAGCAAGCGCACCACGAGCAGCGAGGGCACCGGCGAACGCGAGCAGCTGGAGTGACTGCGTGAGGCGAGGCATCTTGGTGGAGCTTGGGGACTGGTGTGCGTGTCAGGCGACGTATTTAGGAATGCCGAAAGGAGTCGTGTCCGCAGGCATCGGCATCCAAAGGAGGGGGGTTCGTAGATGATGTCTATGGGTCACTTCAAGCAACAACGAGTCTCATCGGCAGCAAACTTACCCACCGCCTCGGCGCACCGACGAGATACCACGCCGGGGGATGAGTCCCTTGACTTCCCCCTCGCTGATAAACGGCCGTATCAGAGATCGGATGTTCCTTGTCGGCCTGGATTGTGGTAGTTGATCGAAGCATCCATGTCCATGTGTGCTTGCATGCACAACACTGCATCTGTGATCGTCCCGGCTTCTGTCCCGGGTTACCGTTCGGTGTCGCAGACAAACGTCGTCAGGCACTGACGCACTCAGTGACTCGTCCCTCGGATTAAAATATATCACCAGCTCGAGGGGTCGACCCCGTCACCACTGCAGGTCATCAGCAACTAGCAGCCTGCCCCCGGAAGTTTTTCGTGGTGTTGTCGGCAGTACTCCTACTACTTTGAAGTACTGTAGAAGCCGTGGCAAGCAGCATGCGCCAAAGCATGCTCAGTATTGGGCCTTTTCCCGATCAGGCAGGCATGGGTGTTGCTGCTCGTGGTCGAGCCAAACGTTGGTTATCTGAGACCTTGCCTTTACTTGCCACAGTCTCCAGGCTTGCGTTGCTATTGGCTCGGTCGCTGGGTTACATCGACTGCCGCTATTGCTGGGATCATGTGGTATCGTGGGTGTCAACGGTTCAAGCAGTCGGGGAATGCTGCAGTGTGGCAAGCACCACGTTCACTTTCAACCAATGCAACCTCGTCAGCCGAACCAGATTCCAGTCTTTCAAAGATACGCCACGCCCGGCAAACGGAAGGACGGGCTGAAGACGCTGCAATTGCAATCGACGAGCGAGATGTTGGGCCCTTCAGGTGGCGAACGGAAGCGATACTGGCCAATGACATCTGATAAGTACATCGGTTGGTGACCAACGCCAGATATAGATGACACCTCGAAGCCCATCACTACAGCAAACGATCGCCAAGCGACACCTACTGCTGCTTGAGTTACACTAACCACACACACGTGCGTGCCAATAGAGGAGTTCGCTGCCCGTGCAGTTCCGGCGACGATATCGCTACTCGATTGGTACTGCTCAATGGTCAGGAAGACCAAGCTCTAAAGCTCAGCCAGCGCGACCACGACGGCCGTCGCGGCAATGCCGGAGGCGACAGCGACTGACGGAGCGGCGTTGCCCGACGCCGATGCCGACGCCGACGTGACACTCCCACTAGCGCTGCTCGATGACTCGGTCGTGGTCGCTGGAGCGCTCGACGATGCATCGGTGGTACTCGATGAGGATTCAGTAGCCGCGGGGGCTTCGGTGGTCGATGGAGCCTCGGTAGGCGCAGGTGTCTCCGTCACCTCCTCGCTGCTACTCGCGCTCGCCGTGGCGCTCTCCGTGCTCCCGCTCGAGTTCAAAGTGGCGTTCCTGCTACTGCTGGATTTCCATGTGTTTGCTGGATATTTAACCGCGCAGGTGGATTCCAGAGAGCTCGCCAACTCGTTCAAGTTCACACCACTGGGTGTGCCCTCGCAGTTCGGCATGTACGTCACCATGTCGGCGAAGACTTCTATGCAGATACTGGCGCAAGAGTACTGGGTGAGTTCGTAGGGGGTCGTGGTCGTGTCGAATGCCGTGCACTCCTTGAATCTCGCTCCCTTGGTCTCGTTGTAGGCGACTACGGTCTCCTGGTCCACGGCGTTGCACGTCTCGGCGCGGGCGCCGCACGCAGCGAGAGCACCGACGAGTGCAAGCAGCTTGAGCGACTGGGTGGGATGCATCTTGGTAGAGTTGGAGGTGTGCGGAGTCGGCGGTGTGTTTTGGAATGGTTGGGGACGAGAGAGTCGAAGACCACGCAGCGGGCAATGGCTTGGCTGCAGAACCCTCGAGGTTGTGATCGACGAGCGCAACCTCGACCACCCGACGGCGAACCACACCAGGGGATGAGCCGATGGCGCAGCTATGAAAAGGTTTTACTCGGAGTACACGTGTGGACAATTGCACCTCAGTACATACTGGACGTAAGGTCCGTCTGATATCAGAAAAATACTGCCCATCACCCATGCAGGCCATCGCCGAGTGGCAAGTTGTCACTGGCAGCAGCCATGGCCGATCGGCACGGCATGCCGACTGACGATTGCTTTCTGGCATTGTCGGGAGGAGGAGCAGGTGTCGTGGCGGTCAGGCAGGCGTCGGTCCCAGTCTTTTCGCTGTTTGTATCAGGGCAGTCGTGCCGCCAGTCGCACTACGGTCTTAGGGATCGTCGGCCACGACGCCAGCATAAGTGATCGGCGATTGCACTACAGCCTTGAGCTTGTCAGGGGCTCATCCTCCGGTGTGGTGTCTTCCGGTTTGACTGTAGCTGAGATGTGATGCGAGTACAGTGCGTGGCAAGCTCCTTCGCGTTACGGATTGTTGCAGTTGATCGGGGAGGACGCTCGCGCTTTCCTCACTGCCATTTCACCGTTCACTGTTGCCATTCCAACATTTGCCGCCGGATCCACACACCTCGCCACGATGGCCCGCCTTACCGAGTCGCTCAAGTTGCTTGTGTTCGCCTGCGCTCTCGCTGCGTGCGGTGCACGTGCCGAGCTGTGCGGCATTATGGAAGAGGGGTCTGTCACCCTCGAGTACAGCACTTTCAGCAACGACGGATTGAGCGACTGCGTGGAGATCAACATCACCACATACCCGTACGAAGTCGGCGCATTCCAGTGCACCAGCGATTGCACCACGCTCTACACCGACATGATCGACTCGATGCCGGACTGCGAGGCTTCGAGTGGCTTGAACTGGAACGCGCTGGCGACCTCTTGGGAGAAGTCGTGCGCGACTGGCGCGCCAGCCGCTAGCAGCAGCGGGGATGTCACTTCGGCCTCGAGTGAGGGTGCCGAGAGCACGGAGGAGTCTGCCACTGGCAGCGAAGAAGGGCCTGGGGCATCGTCAAGCACCGACGAGGCGTCGTCAAGTACCTCGGAGGCGTCGTCAAGCGCCGCGGAGGCGTCGTCGACTGCGACCGAGTCGTCGAGCGCTACGACCAGCGGCAGCGGCAGTGTTGCGTCGGCGTCGGCGTCCGGAAACGCTGCCTCCTCGGTCACTTTCACCGCGAGCATCGCTGCGACCACTGCCGTGCTCACGTTTGTAGCTCTTTGAACCTCCAAGACTACCACCGATAAAGTCGAAAGCCACGGTCGTTGCCGCTGTTTTCGTAGCAGAGCCTTGCGCATCCAGGCACTTTTGAGCTGTTTATCTCCTGTCAAAGCATCATACCAGAGTGACGACTTCAGCTGGACTTTGAATGATCATCTCCATCGAATCGTTAAGTCTCGCGTTGCAAAATAATCTCGCACCATGTGGTGCAAGCATGCATAGTAGGGTCAGACGTCGTGCAGCGAGCAGGCTTGCCGTTGCAGTTGCCGTTGCAGTTGCATCTCCGGACCGGCTGGTCGACGTCGGCTGCAGCCCGGATGGTCATCATCGATAGCGTAGAGCAAGAGTAGCTGCCACCCACGAGCACAGGGAGCTCTAGGTGGCCATGAAAC
>JAADXX010000878.1:0-11142 GCA_023338025.1 Phytopythium oedochilum
CCCCCCCCCCCCCCCCCCCCCCCCCCCCCCCCCCCCCCCCCCCCCCCCCCCCCCCCCCCCCCCCCCCCCCCCCCCCCCCCCCCCCCCCGGTGCATGGGAAAGCAGTGCCTCTGACAATGCTTGCGGCCCGACAGACGAGCTGGGCGACCTGGACAAGGTCAAGCGCGTGGTCAAGGTCGTGGGCTTCGTCAACTGCGTCGACGGCTTCACGGGGCAGCCGGCAGTGGTCAACGGCGCGTCCGACACGATCGGCAAGGTGTTCGGCGACAAGGGCATCCACGCTCGCTCGGCCGTCGGCACCAACGCGCTGCCGCTCAACGTCCCGGTCGAGATCGAGGCGATCGTCGAGATTGAAGAGTAAGTGTCGTGGAGCTCGAGCCGCCTGTGTGTGTGTGTGCATCAAGCAGCACGAGACTCGCGCGTCGATTGAGCCGAGATGCGCAATACACCAGAGACGCGGTTGAATCCGTTGACAGCACTGATCAGTCGCTACTGGATGCTCGATACGGATCGATAGGCTGTCGTGGCTAGAAGTCCACTGGCGTGACGCCCGTGGCCTTCCAGTAGGCTTCTCCGTAGTTGACAAAGATCTGCTCGCCCGCTTTGATGCTTTCGATCGTGAACTGTTCCAGCAGCCAGACAATACGACGCGCTGCAGCGTTAGTAGCGAGTCGTTAAGCCCATTTCGGCGAAGCGCACTCACGCAGAAGATGCGGAGGATGCCGCCGTGCACCATGGGCACGAAGCGCGCGTTGGGCCGGGAGCTGTGGTTGATGCAGCGCATCAGGTTGCCGTACTCGGACGCGCTCACGTACAGGTCGCCGCTCTCGTACACGGACGGGTACGAGATGCCGTACGGGTCGAAGCGGTTCATCCCGTCGGCATGCACCTTGAGCACGCCGGCGTACTCCCCGAGGAATTCGAGCGGCTCCAGGTCGTGGGTCGCGAACAGCCCCAGCGGCGTCTCTTCGACGTGCTCCAGCGACTCGACGTGGCCGATCGCGACCTTGGGCGAGATGGCAGCCGAGTCGTGCACCGCCGCTTGCTCGAAGCCGTCGATGACCGAGTCGGAGAAGCCCCAGAAGGCGTAGTTGCGCAGCATGTGCGTGCGCTGGAACAGCAGCTTGCTCGTGTACTCGCAGCCCATCAGCTCCTGGGCCTCATCGGCGCTGCGGAGCGTCCAGGAGCGCACTGTTAGCCCTGCGCGTCGACCAACACGCGCAGCCATCGCCACGCACCAAATGGTCGTGAGCTCGCCCTGCCTCGTGCGGTACTGGAAGCGCAGCGCCTCGTAGCTCGCCACGTCGCGGCAGCTGCTGCAGTCATGCGCGAACACCGCCTGCTTCAGCTCGTGGTCATACGCGTAGCACTCGTCGCGGTCGAGGCAGCGGTAGCCGGCGCAGCACGTCGCCATGCCGTCGATGGCCACTGTGGCGTGTGCCCCTTCGCCTTGTGACGGTACAGTGTACCTTTAAAAGTGTACACTGTCCCATCGATGTCATATCCGCAGGAGAATCCACCCAATAACAATACAAAACGAGTCCAAGGAGCATCATGCAGCCGCAGAAGGCCGTGGCGCTCGGGCCGATCCTCAAGAAGCTCGTGCCCGTGTGCTTCGTCACGGGCGCCGCCATGGAGCTGTTCATGGTCAAGACGGGCTTCTGTGCGTCTCCGCCGCGCTTTCTCGGCCGAGACGGCGGCGACTCAACGCACTCACAGGTGGCGCTTTTGCATGTCAAACAGACGAGATCGTGACCAAGAACGAGGCCGAGCGGCGGCAGCTGCGCGACGAGGAGCGGCAAGCGTACCTGCAGGAGGCGGCGGCCATGGCGCGCGCGTCCACCGGCCGTGGCGACGCGTAGAGGAGCGTCTCGGCCCGTGAATCACCCGCAATCGCGACCGGAAGGATGAACGCGCAACTTGACACCACTCACTCATGTACTGCCGCCACTATCCCGACCACCTGGAGAGTCCTCCTCCTCCTCTCACCGCCCTACGTCGCGCGCTCGACGCGCTGCAGCACCAGCTCGATCTTGGGCACGCGGTACCCGCCGCGCTCCTTCGGCCGGTTGAACACGTAGCGCGTGGCGATCTTGGCCGTCGTCGCCGTCTTCTGCGCGCGCAGCATCTCGGCCGCCTGCACGGCCGTCGTGATGGCTCCCTCGGACGCCTGCAGCCGGACCGTCTCCTGCTGCTGGTGCGCAAACTTGGCGCTGATGATGTTGGCGTAGAACACTGGCGGGGCGTTCGCGCCACGTGCCGTGAGATACATACCGACGTGCGATCCCACGCAGACGAGCACGAGCAGTCCGTACCTGCGGGCTTGCGCGTGGACACGGTCACCAGGTCGTCCGTGTGCCGCGAGAGCTTGGGGCCAGGCCCCACCTTGTCCGCCGGCGCGAGCTTCATCTCCTTGACCAGCTCGGCGAACACGTCGCTGGCGCCGGCCCAGTCCGCCACGGCCGTCACGTTCGGCGCCAGCGCGGTTTCTCCCGCCCAGGGCACGGTCCCGACCACCACAACGCGCTCCACTGCCCCCGAGGCAGCCGCCAAGGCCGCAGGGTCCGCGCCGACGGCGACCTGCACCTTGAGCTCGCTGTAGAGCTTCTCGCGCGCCGAGGCGCTGCTGGAAAAGCCCGCGTCGGCGAACACGAGCCTGTCGAACACGCCGTCGTAGTGCTTGTCCAGCCACTCGCGGGTCGCCCTCTCGGCCGCGCGCGGGCGGTCCGTCACCGCGACGAGCGAAAAATGCCGCCGGAGCGGCTTCAGCGCCGCCGCCGCGCCCAGCACGGCGTCCACGCCCGACGCGAACTGCGCCGACGCGAAGAACGCCGCCGCCTTGTCCTTGTCCGCGCGGCTCCAGACCCGCTCCCAGTCTTCAAGCGCCAGCCCCTCGACTTGGAGCTGCTGGCAGAAACTCAAGCAGCGCGTGAGCCGACAGCCTACACTCGCGCGACAACAGAACCGCCGCCACCTCTTCGCCCGCCTCGGCGTTGTGCCAGGCGACGACCGCGGCCGCCAGCGCCGCCAGCGCGTGCTCCACGTCGACCGCGACCACCACAGGACCCATGGCTGCCTTACCAACGCTCGGATCTTCTTGCTCTTTGAAGTTCGCTGTGTGGGATACACACTCCGCTCAAGGTTGGCTACGATTGGCTCAAATGATACATTTCAACCAATCAGAACTGGAAGATCATATATATGCACATTATGACAGAAAATCAGTACCCCCTGCACTAGTATTTACGCGACCTTCGCGCCACCTGAGCTGGAGGTTCTCAGTGCGCGGGCGATACAAAAAGCGCGAAGGTGAGGCGGCGACGGGACCATGCAGGCCGTCAACGTCCACGCGCTGATCACGGGTTACGACACGGTCGGGGACCACACCGAGTTCATCGTGCAGGTACGCAAGGGGTGTCCGCTGTCCGCCGCCGTGTCTGCGGTGCAGGGCGGGCGGGCGGCGTCGCTAGAGCCAGCGACCGACCGAGGCGACCGAGCGAACCGCAGGCTCACGCGCCAGCTTATCGCGGCAGATCTCGTGCAACGGCGGGCTCTGGCGCATCTCTCGGCGCTTCAGCGACTTCGACCAGCTGCACTCGCGCCTGGCGCGGCGCTTCGGCGACCTCATCGAGGCGCAGCTGCCCGAGAAGCAGTGGTTCGGCAGGTGGGTGCGTCGCCGGCTTGGCCGCCTGCGTGGAGGAGGCGAAGCCCGCGCGCGCCGCGCTCGAGGACGAGAAGGGGGCGAGGGCTGCGTCCTCGCTTTCCCCCCAGCGAGTCGCGCTGCTCGAGCGTCCGTCGCTCGCTGTCGACCTCCTCGTTCCGCCGCCGGCCGGCCTCGCAGTGTCCAGCCCCTCCCGCCCCCCGCGCCGCTGCGTGCTCTCATGTTGACTGGGAAACGAGGAGCTTGTCGCGCGTCCGGGCCTTGTCATCGCCCGCGCTACTGCTGCTGCATATAGCGGCAGTGTGAGTGGTGACGGCCGACACGGACGCGTCGACAAGCGAGGAATGCCAAATCGCTTGATCTTATCTAAATGGAGGCGCACGCGGAGGGGGAGCTGGGCGAGGGGCCAGCAGCGGCAGGTCGGCGGCTGAGTTGAAGGTCCGGGGCGACGGATGCGGTCAGCGGGACGGCGAGTCGCTCTGAGACCGTGGCCGCGCGGCTGAGTCACGAGAAGCCATTGCAGGAAGCCCTTGGCGGACTGTTCCATCGTGCATAGCTGCGTATTCGACAGCGCGGTGTCGCCACTTGCTAGGCTGTACTCACGCGTCTTCGCTTGCCAGATTCGACCCCAACTTTTTGGTGAAGCGCCAGGCGAGCCTGCAGGAGTACCTTGGTGCGTTCACCGCCGCTGCTGTGGCGCCTACGCTCGGAGATGTGACCAGTTGGGTGCGTTGGATCTCTGTCCGGTCGCAGCATCGCTGCTCCAGGTGCCTGGGATCTTGGAAGACCCGGCGTTGCTGCACTTTTTGGAGATCGAGAAGCACTTGGAGCTCCATGGAGACCTGAGTATGGCGGGAGCGGGCAGCAACGGCCGGTCGAGCGGCATGTGGGGGACCAAGAGCGCCGTGCTGACGGAGAACGATCGGCTGAGCGCGATCGTGGAGAACGCCGCCCAGGCGTTCATCGACATCAGCGAAGTGCCGGAGCCGCTGGAGGCGGAGCAAGCGGCGCAGCGAAAGAACGAGATCCTGTCGGCCGCGAGCGGGTTGCTGAACGAGAAGAAGATCGCGGAGCTGTTTGATGCGACTGTCACCACACTCCTGCTGCCCAAGGCGCCGGCTTCGAGCACCACGGAGACTGTGATTGCTCGACTGGAGCACGAGAACGAGGACGACGCGCGATCGTACGAGGAAACGCGCGACTTTGTGTGGTCTGTGCTGGAGAACGTCGAGTCGGCGCTGCAGTTGGACGCGGCAGCGCTCTCATCAATCGAACTGGTCTCGGTCATGAGTTCGTCGGCGCTGCCAGCTTCCTCGTCGGCGTCGATGCCTGCCCTTCCATCATCGCTGGACGCGTCCCCGGAGGAGTACGGCAGCAACGGCAACAGCTATAGCGGAGCATCCCCGTCCTTTTGAGCGCGCGTGAGAGAAGCAGCACGTTAGACGAGCGGAGTGGCGCGATATCGAGGCGGTGATGGCATGAAACACGGCGACGAGGCTCTGAGTTCGGCCACGGAGCTATTGGTGGACTGACTGGTTAATGCATTGGCGGTGCGTCGCGCATCGAAGATCGCTGAGTCCATGCTTACTGTTCGAGTCGTAGCAGCGACTGATAGCGCTGGAGCTTCTCGTTCACTTGCAACTGTAGCGCGTCGTGCTCGGATCGTAGGCTGGACAAGTCTTCTTTTTCTACTTCGTCGTCACTCAACACTTCTTCATCATGTCCGTTGGCTTCTTGGTTCTCCGTTGTAGCGCCATGTCGACTGGACTTCTCGCTCATGGTCATCAAATTGCTGGCTCCGACGCTCGGAAGCTGCTCGTGAGCATTCGCGGCGGCTTCGAGCTGTGTGCGACGCTCTTCCCATAGAACGTGAAGCTGCGACACCGAGCGCACGAGCTGTTTGCCAACCAGCCGCGTGACGTGGTCGACCTCTTGCAGTTGCTCCCTCACTGATCTCAATTGCTCGCCGTGGTCGCGACGATGACTCTCAAGCTCACGCCGCTCGGAATCCATTCTGTCCACCACATCCGCCAATTGAACTTGTAGCTCGATGGTGGCGCTTCGCTGGCTGTCAGCCAGGCGAGTCTCTAACGCCTGCAGCTGGTCTTCGCCTGAGCGATCACTTGCAACCTTGGCGACAGCTTCCAGCTCCTGTCTGAGGCTGAACTGGTTGGCTTCCAGGCGAGCTTCACACGCTTGCAGATCTCTACGAATGCTGTCACAGTCGGCCAATACTTGAGCGCGTGCTTGATGATCCGCCGCCACCTGGTGCACCACCAACATTTGATGTCACACGACGCTCAACAACAACAGGGAGAGCTACACGAGGCCTCTCACCGACTCATCCAAGCGCTGCTGAAGCTTTTGGACGCCCGCGCAGACTGTCTGGCTCAATACTTCACTGGACTCGTGGATCTCTCTCGTAGCTGCGTCAGCAACCGCGGCTGCAGCGGTGGCAGCCGAGTTGGCGGCGGTGACAGCGCTCTGCACAGCCGAGATGCGAGCGTCCAACTCGTTCATTCGCGAATCCACACCGCTCTCGACTTCTCGGCAGGTACAGTCGAGTCGCGAGTCGAACCCTTTCATCGCGTTCGTTAGCGCGGCGCTCCCCGAATCCTCTAGCTCTCGCCGGGTTGTCGCTGCCTTCGCCGTGAGCTCCTGGAAACTGTCGCTCAGCTGCTTCTCGAGTCGCTGGCGTAGCGTCAGCAGCTCCCGCTCCACCTCCAGCGTTTTGCACTGGACGAATGCGATGCAACCAGTGACTCAGCCTGTATCTGGTAGCCAAGCGTGACGGATAGAGCTGGCTCACCCGTCTCCTTAGTGCCTCTTGCATGGCTCGCTTCTGGGATACCAGCGAGCTCTCGAGCGTCTCGACGTCCGCTTTGCGCTCAACCGCCTCGACAACCTGTCCGCATGAGATCAAATCGACAGCAACGTCCCTCGTCAGCGCGCAGAACTCTCGGTGGCTAAGGCTATCGACCAACTTCAGCTGACTAAGCGCGCGTACGTGGCCGATCTCGTCTTCGACCAGACCTAGTCGGTGCTCGACCTTGGCCACTGAAGCCGCCAAGTAGCCCGAATGGGGCGTCCCGCATGCTCTCGCTAGCGCGCGTTCGAGCGCGCCAACGCGTTCGCAAAGCGCTTCGCTCTGCCGCTGTACAGCACAATGACGCTCCTCCTCCTCCTCCTCCTCCCTGCCACCAACACGACGGCAATCAGTCGTCACTGAGCGTTCTGATGATCGTCGCGAGTACACCACGCGCTCAACCTCCGTAGTTCCTCACTGGCAGCATTGAGGGTGCGTGTAAGCGCCTCCATGTGCTGCTTCTGCCGCTCCAACTCGCGCGTCTTGGCCTCCAGCGCGTGCTCCAAGTGCTGCTTATGACGCACGAACGAGCAGTCGTGAGGGTGAGTACGCCCACAGGTGCTGCTTACACGTTCTCGGCGTCAATACCGACCGCGACACGCGTGTCGGTCGCTGCCACCGCGACGAACACCCGCCGGAATGCGCCGCGAAGCACCTCCTATGGGCCAGACACAGCGCATCACTCGACTGGATAAGCGCAAAGCGGTGATGGCGAGGTGCTAGAGCAGACCAGGAAGCGACTGCGCACCTGGATGTTCTCCCACTCGCCAACGCCACGCTCGAGCTCTGCCAACTCCCTCCGCGACGGAGCAAACGCGACCATGTCCGTCTAACAAGCTACCAGTCCGTGTATTGGCAAGCGACGCGTCCATTCGTGACGGATCTGAATGAACGAACACACGAGTGCAGTGGCTCCCTTCACCCAAGGCAAAGCGCTCGCATGATCCGTACTATCAAGCTACGCGCTACTTCGTGTGTTGCCTTCTTCTTCGTCGTCTTCCTCACCAGCGTCGACGCTGTCGGGGTCAAACTGGAGGCACCACCACGTGTAGAAGGCCTTCCACTCGATCCAGCCGACCTTGTGGTCGTCCAGGTTGCGAGCGATACGAAGAAGCTGCTTGGCTGGCTGCTGTACGCCCAGCAGCCTCTGCGCAATGTCGACGAAGTCAGCGTGCCGCACGCCGCCAGTGCTGGGCGACGCTCGCTCATGGAACGCGCGCCACGCGTAGTCTCGGCGGGCGAGGCGCGTGAACTGGCGCAGCAGCTCGAAGGAGAGCTGGTGGCGCACACGCTGGAGATTGAAGCGCGCGCGGAACTTCTGCTTCTCGGCCTCGTCCAGCGCCTCGTACTGCGCCAGCACCACGAACGGCGGCACAGAAGGCTCCTCCACGCGAGGCGGTGGCACCGGAGGGATCGAGACCCGCTCCGCCACTTGCTGGGCTGCCTGGCGCATCACGAGAGTCGCACACGCGTTCTCAACCGGCACGACGATACTGTCGCTCCCAAGTCTAGGTCCTGGTGTCGAGCCGAACGCTTCACCGTCCCGTGGCGGCTGTGGCCGCGGCTGCTTGGCGTCACCGCCTACAGGAGCCGAGTTCAGTGTCGCCGAGTAGCGAGAGAGCGAGACGCGACGGCGCGGTGGCGGGGTGTCGTCGCTCGCCAGCCGCTTGCTGAAGCTCGAGAGGCGGTACGTTGAGAACCGACGCGCTAGAGGAGACACCGCGGTCGCACTGCCGCCGGATCGCACTAGGTCCGGTCCGGTTGGATCGACTTCGTTCGACTTTGCAGCATGAGCCTTCCGAACGGCGTCTCCGTACGTGCGGGCTCGTTCACGGACCAGGTCTGGCGCTATCGCGGCACAACCAGCGGCAGCAGCTGGGCGTTCGCGGGCCGATTGCGGACGCTGAGGACGGGCTGGTGGCCTTCGAGGAGCCACAGACGCGGCGGACACTTGCACGTTCGGATGCTTTGGCACCGATTGAGAGGTGCGGTCATGAGCTTCTTGGTGCCTCGCGTTCTCCATCTCTCGTTGCCGCTCGCGCCGCCACGCAGCCTTCTGGCAGCGCACTTCGCGCCGCTCCGCCTTCTGCTGGCGGCGTTGCCATCGCTGGAGCTCAAGAGTCTCGAGGTTGGCGCTCACTTGTCCGTCCCTGACGTCGATAGCCTCGCGCTTCCGCTGCGTTTCACTCACGACCATTTCTCGCTGCTTGGCGACATTGGCAGCCAGTCTCTCGGCTTGGACTGCGTTGCGCCGCTGCATCCGTCGCCTGGATATTGCGTCCAACTCGACTCTCGACGCCATCTTGACCCGGCGAGCTACAGAAGCTCTGCTGGACGCGTTGTCCTCAAGGAAGGCGTCAATGTCTCCGTCACTGCTCCGATCGCCCGCTGAAGGTGCCTCACAGCGGCAGAAGTCTGCCTCACTAGCTGTTCCCATGCGGTGGCTGTCCCCACTACTGCTACGAGCGTGCTGGGACCTGAAAATGCCCGGTAACTCGTCGCGGAACTGCTCGAGGTCTCGGTAGCTGCGAGGGTTGGTGGCTTGAATACTCTGTCGGATGCTGGCGATCGAGCAGACCCCACCGACCGACGGGCGGGTCCTCGCTGGCCCGTTCTCGTCTTGGAGCGGGTATTCCACGCCAATCTGCCGCCACCTCGCGAGGAAAAGGCGCCACGTGACCGGTAATATGTGTGCCACCGACACGCGCATGATGTGCAGCCATGGCTTCTCATACACTGGAGCTTCGCCGTTCGGACTGGTTCTCGCGGTGCCTAAAGCATGGGGATTGAGATGGTGCGGGAGCTGGCAGCTCATACAAGTTGACAGAGCGATGGCTTCGCCTTCTTGCGGCGGCAGCAGATGCGCTAGCTGGCGCTTCAGAGCAGCCGAAAGCTCTGGACGCTTCAAGATGGCCCCGATCAGCGCCGGTTCCCACGCAAAAGCGTACTCTTCGACGTTGCTGCCGTCATCGGAAGCTGCCAGCGAAGTTGCGAGGGACGACGTGCTTCTACTTGAAGCCCGAACGGCCAGAGAGCAGAAGACCGACCGGAGCAACTCGAGCGCTGCTGCTCCGTGCTGAGCCACCAAGTAAGACTCATTCAATCGACCGCAGCACTCGGCAAGCATGTGCCTCCAGGACGCCCAAGCAGGTGGGTCTGGCGGTGAGCCCCCGTCTTCGTCGCCTAACAGCCACCTGAGCTCCGATCTATCCTCGCAGGGTACGTCGAGGCGCTCGGTCTCTCGCTGGTCGAAGATCTGGCGCGCAGCCATCACCTTCTCCAGCTCGTCCGGATTTGCCAGCGACCGTAGCATCTCGTCAGCGAGCACTGCGTCCGATTCCGGGAACTGGACGCGTCTCGGCACCAGGAAGAACGCGATGAGGTTCTCTCCTGGATCGGGGACGTCGTCGACAGCCAAGGCCTCGGCTCGGTCCAGCTCACTCTGCTCGGCTTGGCAGCTGTGAACAGGGATGGTCCAGCACACTGGCAGGAACGAGCGGCACTGGGCTGCGTAGTATCTCGAGACGACGCGATAGACGGACGCGTAGTGGGCGGCCACCAAGCGATAGACAAAGGCGGACAGGGTCTCTCCCAGCGCTGGCGCCGCCGATTCGCCTCGGCGAAAGCGGTGGTGAACGGCATCAGGCACGGCGAATACATGCAGCCAGCCCACAGTGACGCCTTGCCACCGGCTGCTGCTGCTGTACGAGTCGTCCACAAGTTCTCGCTGGCACGCGACGATGGCTTCCTGGTCTTGCAAGCTCTCGTACGCGACTCGACACAGCACGCGCGCCGCCGCCGCTCTCAGCGTGCGGTCGGACGCCCTCACGTCGGCCACCACCTGCGTAAGCAGCGACGTGGACGCGTCGCGGAGCAGCGCGCCGACTAAGCGCTGCGCCGGCTTGGACTCGACGCACTTGTCGCCCAAGAGCGCGTAGACGTCGATGCGCTGGCGCGCTTGGCCACTGCCAAGCAGCGACCGCGCGCGCTGCTGCCACGACTCGGGAGACATGCGGGAAGGCAGGCAGGCAGAGCCACTCACATAGAGATAGATGGGGACAGCAGAGGCGTCGCCAAGGAGCGTGCAAGTATAAATACAGCACCTTGGCGGCCACGAAACGAGCACGAGGCGATGGAGGTTCACGCACACAAGCCAGCGTTTCTTTATCGTATTTTATGCGCAGCGCTGGTCATGCGTTCGACGTCGAAGGGATTGCCTGGAAGAGGGGAGGACCGCCGCTGGAGAGGAGCTAGCAGTCTAAGCCGAGAGCTTCTTGGTAACCGTCGCGAACGACTCGCCCTGCACCTTGGCGACGTCCAGCTCGAGCTTCGACGGCTGGCGAGAGCCGTCGGCGCCGGCGAGGACACCGGCGCCCCACGGCGAGCCGCCGTGCACCTCCTCCATGTTGAAGAGGAGCGGCGAGCGGTAGCCGAGCGGCACGAACGTCAGGCCCTGGTGTGCGAAGAACGGCAACGAAGAGAACGCCGTCGTCTCCTGGCCACCGCCCTGCGTGCCCGTGCTGAAGAAGATGCCAGCCGTCTTGCCGATCAGCGCGCCGCTGGCCCACAGACCGCCGCAGCTGTCGAAGAACGCCTTCACCTGCGACGGCAGCGA
>JAADXX010000879.1:0-11126 GCA_023338025.1 Phytopythium oedochilum
GAGCGCGTGCAGGAACGAGCGTGCGGCGCTTCCAGCGTGAGTACGCCACGCATCCAGTCCGGGCAAGACGAGTACGTTGCGAGCGTTGTCCGCGGGGCACACTTTGCGACACCAACCAGCTTTGCGCGAGCCAGTGTTCTTGCGCAGTCGACTTTCACGCGGCGGACGGACGAAGTACCCGACGTCCTCTCCGGAACCAGACAACGACATCAACGATGACTACGAGGACGGCGAACAAGGTGCGTAATGGTGCTCGTTTTTCTTGCGCAATCTTATTCGTGATGATTGTGTAGCTGCAATCAGTGAATCCGAGGAGGAGAGCGATGCGCCTGTTGCTGCTTCTGCGCGGGTGTATAGAAGCGGAAAAGGTGCGCGCCGATGGCTCTATCGCGCCACCCTCAAACAAATCTGACATCTGTTTCGCACCAGGCAACGAGAGCAGCGACTTCTCCAATGATTCTCCACCTCGCGCTGCTCGTCGTGCACGCGCGGGTGCGCAAAGCGCGCTCAAGAAGAAGACAAAGCGAGCCACGCGGACGAGTGCGGACAGTGAGTCCAGCACGGACAAGCAGTCTCGCAGCCGGCCTGCGAAGAAGCCAAGGCCTGCGGCGCCGAGCAGCGACGACACGGACGAGGACGCACCAGAGTACAAGCCAAGACAGCGGCGCAGCGACACGTGGGATACACGGAAGAAGATCGAGAAGGGCCGGACCGCGGTGGAGAACCGGAAGCCGCCGATGGACAGCCGGGGCTTCAAGTCGTGGGACGAGCTTTGGATGGAGTAGCAGAGTACGGCGACAAGAACTTCACCCTGTTCCGCATCCGAAATGCGAAGTCCCGGGCGATTCGAAACAAGTAAGTCGTTGGTCATGCGTTAAGGTTGCCAGTTTTTAAGGGTGCTCACGTTTTGTTCGCTGTCAATGCAGAGAGGTCGACGACGACAGCGACTTGATCCCGGCACAGTTCGACATGAACGAGCGCGTGTTCCGCTGCACCCACGGGATACTCCAGAAGTCGCGCGGGAAAGGGAAGCGCGAACAACGTGTTCGATACACGGGGTGTCAAGCGCGCTTCGCTGGGCGAGTTCAGAAAGCGCGCGGCGAATGGTGTGTCGTCGTACTCAATGAGGTGCGTCTTCGCGTGATTACTGGCGGTGTTGTACTCACTACTTACTGATGATTACCGCTCTCTTGTAGCATCGGACACACAACCACGTGACGAGCAAGACGGTGTACAACTCCTACTTTGGGTTGAAGTCTGTCGTCGACATCGACAACATCCGTGACGACATCGACGTGCTGCACGATGCGAGCGCCAGCACGCGACACATCACGACTTTTATCTCAGATGAGCTCGGTGCGTGTAATGCATTCAATCGCTTGAATTTGCTCAGAACTGACAGTGGCGTGCATTTATTTAGATCGGACTGTGACGCCCCAGCAGACGCGCAACATCATTGCGAAGCTGCTCGGCCTCGATGCTGCTGACAAGCATCTGAAGGCAATGTTGAAGCGGTTCAGCGAACAAGATGGGAACGAGGTGCTCGTGATCCACAACCAGTTCAGGGTGGTTTGTGGGGTCGTGCTGCAGTCACGAATCCAGAAGGCTTTCTTCCAGCAATGGGGGCAGTCGCTGGCGATGGATTGGACGCACGGGGCCAACAACTTGGGCTTCTATCTCGGTAAGTTGGCGCTGGGCAATTTTGTGCGTGCACCCTTATGTTTGACAAGCATCCCTAACTATTGTGAACGTGCGACAGGCTGCTTGCTCGTTACGAGTCCAACTGGCCGTGGTGTACCCGTTCTAGACTTCGTGGGTGTAAACCAGCAAGCGGAGACCATACGGGGCATCATGGAATTTTTCAAGCAGCGCAACAGCACGTGGCCAAACGTGAAATCTGTCGTCATCGACGAAGACTTTGCAGAGTGGTCCGTGCTGCGTGAGTGCCTTCCGGACGCGCGAGTTTTGTTGTGCCATACTGGCGCAAGTTGCTTCTCGAGCGGAAGTACAACCTGAAGCACACCAAGCGCGAAACGATCGAGCGGTACATCAGCTCCATGATCTACTGGTAAAATGTGTGTGTCTGTTCTAGTTGTTTACACCAGTGAACTGACCGTCTGTGTTTCTTTGTGCAGTCGGACAGATCAAGCCTTTGAACGTACTTATTCTGAGTTCTGCAAGTATTGCGATGATTGCGGCGATGCCCGAGACTACTTCAACAAGAACTGGTACCCATGCCGGGACATGTGGTCCGACTATGCCCGCGACCGCGTCTTCACGACAGGCAACACCACGACAAATCGCGTCGAGTCTAACTGGAGCCAACTCAAGAAGGTGATGGGGAAGCGGACGCGCATTGACAAGACTGTCGCCGCCCTGCTCGTTCATCAAGTCAATGTGATGCGCCAACAATTGGCGGTAATCCGCAAAACTGCGGGTACTCCAAGGACGCCAGACCAAGTACCCGCAGTTTCTGCGAAACGTTTCTGCTCGCCTGAGCGACTACGTCTTGGACAAAGTACGCCGGCAGTGGTTTGTTCGTCAACTGCAAACCAAACGAGGTGTCGTGCATCCAGCACGAGGAGAAGGACTGGGTTTGGCGCGTCTGGAAGAGCAACCAGTTCTACGAGTGCGACGACTTGGCGTGGACGTGCACATGCCTCTTCTCTATCAGTCGCCAGCTCCCGTGCCAGCACGTGATGCACGTGGCGAGGAGTCGAGGCTTTACACAGCTTCCAGCGACAACTCTCAGCTCGAGATGGAGCATGGACGAGCTAGTTTCGTTTTCTGACGCGATGGAGAGCAGCGTGACGTCATTGCGCGCGGTGGCCGACATGGTGAAGCTCAAGAAGACCGACCAGGCGTTGGACATTAGCAGCGACGGTGAGGGTGGGTCGGAAAGTGCTGATGGTGCTGAAGCACCACAAAACTGATCCAGCACCCTTACCGGACGAAGCGCCCTAATCAGCCGAACAGCCGCGCAAGAAGAGCAAGCGAGCGATTGCGTACGTACGCTTGAAGCGCCGCGAGCAAGGGAAGCTGTTGGTTCTCTCTGCGGATGAGAAGTTTGCGTACGCGAAGCGCGTGGTCGAGCCTTTACTGCAGCGCATGTCCGACATGTCGACGGTCGACTTCTACAGCCAGCTTCGTCTGCTCCAAGACGTTGTCGATGGAGCGCTTCGAGTATGCAAGCGTTTGACGGCAGGTGGTACCACGACAAGCCCGACAGATTGCAGTGACATTGACCTGTCAGACGATGCCACCGGGGATGAGACTGTTGGTGGTGGTACAGACGCAGGCGGTGCCGTGCGCGACCGTGCTGTATCCGGTGGACGGGGCGATCCTGTTGCTGGACATGAGGATAGGGAGGAAGAAGGTGCACCAGAACCCGAGTGCGAAGACACGACCGGTTCGGCCACCGAAATACCAGTCGAGATCGACATTGACGCGCTATCAGAGCTGCCCCAAGTGTCGCTACCACTACTGGACATCTCCGCGGCATCGCAGGAGATCATTTCGGGCAGCAGCGAGATCCAGGACATGCAGCCGGTCCATGCACACTCGAAGGAACCAGCGACCGGCCCAACACTAATCCAGCTGTTGCAGCTGCCAAAAGCGAGGCCGGCCACGACGCGGACGAAGCAGAAGAAGGGAAGGACACACGTTGTTGAGCGCCTGGAGGCCGTGCCGTATCCAGACCGCCTCGACGTCGCCGTGGCCCAGATCGTGTTTTGGGCCACGCACATGAGGTTCGTCAAGACGGTGGAGAAGATGCTCAACAAGTACCCGATGAGCTTTACCGCTCCGTTCCTGACCAAGAAGATTCCAAGGTGTTCCAGAAAGGTGATCGACCTGTCCGAGCACGAGTTCAAGTTCGTCGTACCACGGAAGCTGGTAAACAGAATGAAGGCGGCCATTCAAGGACAGCGCGAGATCGATCAAGCAAACAAGATAGCGCTCGGACCGCACGCAATCGATGCCACCGGCACTCAAGAAGTCTACGTCGCGTCGCTTGCTCCGGAGCTTCGCGTGCCCACGAGGTGAGTGGAAATCTGCTTGGGGTGCTCTCGCACCCTTACACCAGCACCCTTATCTATTTCGGCGCCACCAACTCTGCGTGTGTGCGCCGTTTGCTTTTGCAGCCCCGTTCTTGATGACATGGATGCTTTTTACAACATCAAGGCGAAGTGCCGCACCTGGATCGCGGACAAGGGCTGGCTGTCGGAGAAGTGGTCAAGCACAGTGAACGTGGAACTGCTCCGAGAGGAGGTCGGAGCAGCACAACTGTTTCAGCGGGATGTTGCTCTTCGCCACCAGCAGCTTGCCGACGAAGTCGACCATAGCATGCGGGAGTCCGCGCTGCAGACCAGATTCGTCTCCAAGTCGACGGGCAGCTCCATCACACTGGGTGAAATCATCGGCTCACTTGCGCGTGACAATCTACTTTCCGATGCAGTGATCGACTTCAGCCTGCGCTACATTTGCAACGCTCGCGACTGCTACCTGGTGTCGTCGTTTGCGCCGATGACAAGTTGGCCGAAGCTGAAAGAGCTCATCTCCTCCTTCAAGTTCGTCATCATGCCGGTGCATCTCAGTTGGCATTGGGGGGATCATCGTTGTGGAGATGGACTTTTCACCAGACGTCTCAAGCTTGTCGGCGTACATGTACGAGCCGTTGATCCAGTCGTCATTCCGTCGCCGCCTCCAAGACATGTGGACGGGTCACCTTCTCCCTTTTTTGGAGAAGTGGCACGAGCAGTGTGAGGACAAGCTTCCGTTTCCGTCCAACGTGGAGGAAATCGCGCTTGAGCAGCCGGACCAGCCAGACGGGAGCTGCTGCGGGGTGATGGTGCTGGGAATGGCGGTCGCCTTCGTCACCAGAGGAAGGGAGTTCCTGAACGACGACGTGACGCTCGAGTACGTGAGGATCATGCGCTTGCGCTTGATGTGGGCAGCTCTGTGCGATTCGACAAGAGGTGAGTTTTCGGCGAGTGAAAGCGAGGCGGTACGTGACACGTACAGGAAGCTTGTGCTGCATTTCAAGGACGATTGAATATCCAGGCACCCTTAACACAAGAATGCAGCACCCTTATCTTTTTACCAGCGCGTTGCACGCCTTTTGAAGCATGAACGTGAACGAGAACACGTACTCTTTCTTGTGCTCGTGCCCTTCGCCGACTTGAGCCGCGAGTTCCAATGCAGCCTGCCGCTCCTCTCGCAGCAGCGCAGAGATCTCATCGCACGCGGCAATCAACTCGTACGACAGGGTTGTCACTTGTCCGATGAGCCACTCCATGCCGTCGAGGTCAGTCAGGCGGGAGCGCACGAGCTGGAGGGCTACACCGCGCGTCGACGCGTCTGCCGCTGCGGGCGCTCCAAGCCGCTCCGAATCTTGACGCGCACAGTCGCCATTCAGTCCACCACGAACGACCTCACTGGCGGCGCCACTGCTTTCTTGGCTTGCGCTCGCGGAAGCTCGATGTTGCCGCATTCTTCAGCGTCGACTTCCAGCGCCGCCTTCCAGCGCGTCGTCTAGGGTATCGCCCCACTCGTCGTCCAGCGCGATGTGGTCTTCTCTCGGCGTTTCTTCAAGTGCGAACTTGGACGGTCGCAATCCCGTCGAATGTACCAATATAAGTAAATTTAGGTACTCTATATCCCTTCTTTTGGGGTAATTGTCCAGATCTTGCTTCGTTTTTTTTCTTCTTAGATTTCATTTGGGCAACTCATCCGAGAATTTTTCATGGGTACAGTTTTCTCTTGCAGCAGCCAGGCGTTATTTATGAAATGTATTGAAATTTATACAAAGATAAGGGTGAATGATCGTTTAAGGGTGCTACAAGAAATTTTGTGACGTTGTGATTAAGGTTGCGTTAACGCCAGCCGGTTTGATGCCTTCACAACTTTATTCCTATAGAAGTCAATTAGGTTGCTGTAGCCTGAAACCACCCATTTCGGTGTCCCTTGATTGATCAAACAAAAATATGGCTCGGAGGAATTTCCATACGGTACATACATGGATGTACTGATTTGTTATAGATCCGGGCAAATTGATAGGACACACAAGTTTTTATAGTTTGTATTGGCTCCAGAAAAACCTCAGCGGACAAAAAGATGTGACATCGGCAGAAAAACTTTATTTTGGACCAATCGCAAGCGTCTGGGAAATGTACCAGGATTCCGGTACAAATTGTGTCCGTGATGGACTCTCCGACGTATAGAACGACGCCACCATTCACAATACAAATTCGGGCAATCCTAAAGCGAATCCATGCGCCAACCATGGTGGTGTCTGGTTTGGGTTTTCAGATTCAGCGTCCCCCAGGATCCTCCCCAACAACAATAGTGTAAGCCATTGTGCTGCTCCAAAACGTGTAAACGACGAACTGACTTGCTGAGGCCTGCCTTCTCAAATGCTCTTAATAGTTCGCTCACTTTCAGCATTTTACGCGGCTATATCGCGCTCGGCGATAGACCGTCGTTTCTCGGTAGAAGAGGCGTTCATTAACGCAAGAAGGCGTTCGCGGAGCGAGAGATCAGGGTGCTGCTGTAGCAAGGCGAGATCGGGGACAGGGCCATCGCACGAAGCGTCTTTTTAAAGGGACCCATGACCCCAACGCCGAGAGGCTGCAAAACCGCGGTCGTGTTCTTGGGCAGCGGGACAACCTCGGCGCCAAGAGAAGCGAATCCGTCCATCGACTCCTGCGAGACGTGACACTTCAAGTTGTCAACATACAGTGCAATTGGATCGGGATACTTACTCACCACGTAGTCTTCCCAGATCACACCGATCACGGTGTCTCTCCACACCACCGAGTCCATCCACCGTTTCTTCTGGACTGCATAGACTGCGCCATCTGGATAGGTGTCGAACTCGCCATCGATAGACCCGCCGTCCGTGCCCATGTAGACGATGAGGGGTAGCATTTTCTCCCCAGCAGCAGACACAGTCAAAAGGACAGAGGCGCGGTATGAGCGCCGCCGCCCTTTTACCTCCGCGCTCTCGTGTCTACCCCTTCCAGCGATGATGCTGCCCGGGTCCTCGTCGTAGTAGACCGCAGTCTCGTCGGTTTAAAAATAGACGAGCGAGCGTAAGTGCGAAGCACTTCCTGTCCGGTACCTTGCGCAAAAGCAGCGTGCTCTGCCATAAGCTTGTTGGTCGACAGGACCGTTCGCGTTGGCTTGCGGAACGAAAATCCACCGCGGTAGACAAGGGCGCGCACATAGCGCTCTAGGCTCGCCTCCTTGTAGGTCGAGCGGTAGTCGGAGACCCAGTCTGGGTACTCGTCGACGAGGAACTGAATCAGGTGCTTGGTCTTGAGGGCGAAGCCCTCTCGTCGCTTCTCGCGCACCACTGCCGCAGTTCTTCCTCGTATGGGAACCTCACAGGGCGACTCTGCCCACCAACGCACACCTTGCTGCACTTCTTCTCGTTGCAGGCCTTTTGGAGCTTCTCCTCGTTCGTCATCCACGCGTAGACGCAGGTGCGCGTCGTCAAGCCGAAGCGCCCGCCTGCATATAGCTGACCACCTCCAGCTTGAACCCATTCGTGTATGCTCGCCTGCGTGGCCGCCCGGCCGTGGCAGCAGACGACGTGTCGGGGGGGTGATGATGGTGGTGGGGTGGTGGTGGTGGTGGTTGGGGGGGGGGTCGTTGCAGCAGACTGCGACTCGAAGTCGTCGCAGAATCCCATTGGAGGAGCCTTCTTACGGCTTCGTCGGTTTCGTCGTCGCTCTCCATCTTCTTCTATGTAACGGGGTTACACGGTTACGGGTTCTCCCGGTAAGTGCGCCGCACTTAGGGACCCCGCACCTACGGGTGGCGTGCCCTCCAGCTAAGTACTGTGGTGTAGCGCCTCCAGGAAAATCCTGGGTCGCTCACGCACGTGCCCGACGCCGACTACGGAGGGGTTGCTCCGATGCAGCTTGACTAGTCACGTTGTGTACCCGTCGGCGGGTCTTGATCTCAGTCGGCAGTGCTTCTGCGCGGACGAGGTGGAGTGCGGAGGTGGTCGTGGCGTGGATGGACCCTCACCCACGACCTCGTAGAAGACAACCGAAGCGGTCACCCGATGTGACCGTGGTTGGCCCGTGTGAACGGGACTTGCCAATGCAACCGTAGCGATCACTCCCAGTGGTCGTGGTTGGCCCGTGTGTCCGGGGCTTCCAATGCCTTGTGGGATAGAACGCTCTCCCTGAGCGTGCGAGTAGAGGTGAGTCGAGGAGGAAGAGCCGAAGAGGGCGAAGTCTTGTGTTCTTTGAGGAAAATTCCTGACTGTCTCGGCTCGAGACACACGCCCCGAGTCCTAAGCTTGTCCTACCTTATGCCCCTTCTCTGGCCTACTGGCTATCTCCTTCGTTACCGTCCCTTCTATGGCCGAGGTATCCTGCCGCGGCTGTCTTTCCACCGCCTTGCCGGTATGCCTTGGTCTGATTCGAAACTGGCTCCCCCGGTGTTTCCCTGGATGGCCCGGAACCTTTTTGGGGCGTGACTGCGCAACCGGATTGCGGGGACACCTCGATTCAGTCGTCATGCCGCGTGGTCTAGTCGCAAAAGATCGTTCGATCGGGTCATCTTAATACCTTGATTAGATCGCGACCACGATCGGGTCGTCCTGATCACGCGATCGGATCGTCTGATATCTCGATCAGATCGCGATCCTGATCGGGTCACCACGATCGTGCGATCGGGTCGTTAGGTACCTCAATCAGATCGCGATCCTGATTGGGTCACCCTGATCGTGCGGTCGGGCAGTCCTGATCACGCGATCGGATCGTCCTGATCACCCGACCGGGTCGTCCTGATCACCCGATCGGGTCGTTCTGATCACGTGATCGGATCGTCCTGATCACGTGATCGGATCGTCCTGATCACGTGATCGGATCGTCTGATCACGCGATCGGGTCGCCGTCCTACCCGTACGTTGAGTTTTGGGTGGCGGGGTAGGGCAGAACGTGCGACAGTCTGCCAGAACCCACAACCACTTCTCCACAACCGCCCCTCTCCCGACCGACCGCTGTACAGCAGTGCCGAGTCGGGAGAACGTGGAGGTCGACGGTTGGTTCTGGCCCTGTCGCTCCTGCGGCTTCCGTGGGCGGGCCGTGGCCCATTCTCGCTCCTTCTCCTTCCTTACCCCCACCGCGCAGCACGGTGGCCATGGTGAGGGGTGGCGGAGATCGCCCCCGGCGCGGCGACCTGCACCGCGGCCTGCGCGGCGGGATCGGTGGCGCGACGGGCGACAGCGGCGGCGGGGTTCGGGCGGTGGCGACCAGTGTCCACCGCCACACGCGCTCTGGCGCACGTCGTGGTGCGCGCGCGGTCGGTGGCGGCGCCGGCAGCGACGGGAGCGACAGCGAGGGCGCCGGCGGCGCGGGCGACAGCGGCGGAGGTGCTAGCGGCGAGGGAGGCGGCGGCGGAGGTGGTGGCGAGGGAAGCGGCCGCCTCGGCGCTAGCGGTGACGACCGCGGCGTTGGCGACGGCCATGGTGCTGGTGCCGGTGGTGGCGACGAGGGCGACGGCGGCGGAGACGGCGGTGAGGGGGGTCGGCCGACCCGGCGGCAGCGGTGACGTCCGCGACGCTGATGCCTGTGGTGGCGACCGGCGCGGCGGAGGCGTGGGCGGCGGCGACGGCAGTGACGACAGCGCGGGCGGCGATGGCAGCAGCGACGGAAGTGCGAGCGGCAGCGACAGCTGTGACGGTGGCACGGGTGGCGGTGATGGCCGCGCTGGCGGCGACGACACAGGTGGTTGCAGCGGCGACGGCAACGACGGCAGTGTTGGTCGCCGCGGTGGCGGCGAATCGCCGACTTCGTCCGGCCCGGGCGACGGATCCTCCGATCGGATCGCCGGATCAGCTGATCGGGTCGGTCGATCGTGTTCCAGACCCGATCGGGTCGCTGGATCGTCCGATCGGCTCCCGACTCCGATCCGATCGCAAGATCGTCCGATCCGGTCGCTGGATCGCCCGATCGGGTCGCTGGATCGCTTGGTCGGGTCAGTCGATCGCATCCTCGACCTGATCAGGTCGCTGGGCTAGGCCACCAAAAAGTGGAGGCAACGGTTTGCGTCGCGCGATCAACTGGACTAGTCCCTTTTCCTGACGCGACCGCGCATGTTGATGACACGGACATCGAGGCGATGACTGCTTCGGCGGAATCCCTTCCTGGCGCGATTGCTTCGATGCAGGCTTCCCTCCTGAGCCTTCAGGCTGCCGAACAGCTGTTTCGAGGTAGAGAATGTGCCGCCCATGGCGCCACTATTGCCGCCTACGAGGGGGAGCTGGCCGAGTGCAGGGGGGAGATCGCAGAGCTACGGGACACGGTAGCCTCCCTGGAGCATGAGATCAGCCGACAGCCTTCGACGCCACAGATCACTTCGTCTGAGTTGAAGGCTCTTGTGCTGGAACATGATTCGCTGAGCGCGAAGCTCTCCCAGGTTTTGGCGGAGAAGGACCACCTGACCCAGCAGCATGTTGCGGCCCTGCAAAGTGCCCGCGCGGCCGCACTCACCGAGCCCCAGGCTGCACATGAGGCGACCCGCATCGAGCTCAAGCAAACGTCTAACGCTTTGACCGAGCTCAAAGAGAAGCTGGTCAGCCGGGAGCAAGCGTTCGCGGCGCGCGAAGCCTTCTTCCAGCAAATTGTTGACCAGCTGGCTATCGGCGTCAGGACTCCAGGAGACGGCGTCGCTAGCTCCATGAAGCGCCCCCCGGAGGAGACATCAGCCAAGGCCGAGCTAGCCCTTACGCCTGCCCCCTCGAGCGGCTCCACGCGTTCAGACCCGAAGCCCCCTCCTGACGATGTGTCTTCCTTGGACCGGTCGGACCCCTTGTACGGTGCTCGGCTAAAGGCTCGTCTGGAGCAGGGGCTCGGTCCGTCGGATGGCGAACTCACCGAGGACCCCATGCCCCCAGTGGCTACGGGAAGTGAAGGAGCTCCTCAACCAGCGTCCCTGCTGTATGCTCTGGCCGCTGCACGCTTGATGATGCGGTCGTAGTATCGGTCCCTGTCTCCGTCGTTCCGGAAGTTGTTTGACGTCGAGCCACCTTCCCCCGAGGTGTGGCGGAAAAAGAAGATGGAGGTGCTGTTGCGCGAGGACAAGGGGGCGGGTCCCCAGCCCACGACCAC
>JAADXX010000088.1:0-54425 GCA_023338025.1 Phytopythium oedochilum
CGTCGTGGACGTGCACGCCGTGACGGGCAAGACGACGTACACGGGGACGTCCGAGGTGATCGCGAGCACGGTGGGCGACTTGGGCGCCGGCGGCCAGATCGTGGTGACGCGTCGCGTGGCCGAGTGGCTGGAGCAGAACCGTGAGCTCGTGTCGGAGCGGTTCGAGCTCGACTGGCTGTCGGACCTCGTCGTGCCGCAGGTGAACGTGCACGTGGACCTGTACGAGGTGCTCCCGTCGCAACTGCGAGGCCGGAAGCTGCTGTTCGGCAAGAAACTGCGGCGAGACGTGACCAACGAGCGTCGCCAGTGCCATCCTGGCGTCCCAGGGTGGTCCACGGGCGAGGAGACGGCACACAGCAGCACGACGCTACCTGCACTGGTGCTGACTCCCGAAGGCCCCGGCGGCGTGTCGTGGGCCTCGCTCCCCGAGTCCACGAGTCGGACTCCCTTCGTCGCATAGCGAGCTATAAGCTATGTCGCGTACATTACGGCAAGGAATAACTAACTCCCCAATACATTATCGCGTCATGCCGTCCATCCGTCACTGGTATAGCTCGCTGGCAGCGTGCCTTCTCCAGACGCGGACAGCTCAAGCATCACTCGGCTGTCGCTTCGACTCGCGCGGTCCAGCACGTCCCGGTTCGAGAAGAAGCGAGCGCGCTTGTAAAGCCGTTGCGGCAGCACCTGGAACAGCTCGACGGCCACCGACGTGTGCGGGATCACGTACTTGGCCACTCGGTCGACGGCCACGCGCGTCTCCAGCAGCCAATCATTGTCCTCCAGCCAGTCGGCGATGCGGCGAGTGGCGAGGATCTGTCCGCCGGCGCCTAGGTCGCCCACTTCGCTCGCGATCTCGAACGACACGCCCGAGTACGTGGTCTTGCCCGTCACGGCGTGCACACCGACGACCAGCGGACCCTCCTGCTCAACCAACGCGTCGTGGATGCCCATGCGGACGCGGAGGCCGCGGAAGAGCGGCTGGTGGGTCAGCGCGCGCTCCGACTTGGTCGCGGGGACGAGTCCGAACAGCTCCTTGGGCCACTTGGCGGCTAGCAGCTCCATCTGAACGGCGAGCGAGTACTCGACGGCCTCGCGGATGGTGTGGAAGGCGAGCTGGAACGAGTCGCCCGCCGTCGTGATCTCGTAGCCGCGGTACTTGGCGAGCAGCGAGCGCAGGATGTCGTCGTGCATCTCGACCGCGCGCTGCATGACACGGCCGTCGTCGACGCCCCAGAGCGCGCTGGAGGACTCAATGTCCGTCACGACAAACACGGGGCTCGCCACCGGAGGCGCGCGGTTCGAGCTGTTGTGCGGCGTCAGCGTGGCTACTGCGGACCGGAGCAGCGCGTCCTCCCCGCCTCGCAGCTCCATCAGCTCGGCCTCGACGTCCTCCGGCAGGCACCACGCGCCGAAGCGCAGCACGCAGGGCAGACTGCAGCCGGTGATGAGCGCGAGCGCGAACGCCGTCGAGTTGTACACGATCTGGCTCAGCGCGATGAAGGTGAACATGCCGGGCGAGCTCGGCGTCTTCCAGTACAGCGACAGCGACGAGACCTCGTACTGGAGCGCGAAGAGCGCGTACACGAGCATGATGCGCAGGAGGCGTCGGTAGACCGGCGACGCCTCGAAGTGGCCGTCCACGGCCTCGACGTTGCGGCCCTTGCAGCGCAGCGCGGCGAGCAGCCCGGCCATGTAGGCGAGCGTCGACACCTGTATGATGTAGATGGCCAGCACGAGGTGGTACGCCTGCTTGGAGTACCCGCCGTGGCGCACGGCGATCGAGACCTGGACGGCGAGGAAGCCGAGCGTGAGCGCGTGGCCCACGAGCGCGTAGAGCTTGATCTGGCGCTGCTCCTTGGCGACGCCGCGGTCCATGTTCTTGGCGGCGATCTGCGCCAGCTCGTACGTGAGCGGGAGCACCCAGAAGGCGGCGCCGAAGTGCGCGGCGTCGCAGAAGCACAGCACGGCCGTGACCCAGGGCGTCTTGACGGCTGAGAGGTAGATGGACATGTACGCCCCGAGCTTGTCGAGCTCGGTCGCCGTGAGCGCGTCGCTCGCGGCGTAGACCTCGTCGGCGGGGAGCGACACGAGCCACGCGTACTGCACAAGCCGGCCCGTCGTGTAGAGCCACAGGTAGAGGAAGAAGTGCAGGAAGAGCCACCGCACGCTCGAGAGCCGCACGTCCCAGTCGCGCCACAGCTTGACCACGATGAGCGCCGACCCGGCGCTCGACAGCGCCACGGGCACCATGGCCAGCGGCGTCCAGATCATCGCGCTCGACGCCGGGAGCGGCTAGAATGGCGGCGACAGAGACTGGAAGAGGGCGAACCGATGAACCGAGTGAGTGAGTGTGTTTTTGCACCACCACTCGAGACATGTGCTCGTCTCATGCGCTGCGACACTGAGCGGAGCACTTGGCCCGAGTATGTCGGCGCGACCACTGGGAGGTGGGAAGACCGCAACACAGGTCTCCCATGTCAGCTCCGTCTCGCGGTGGTATCGCTCGGAGGTTGCTAAGCCGGTCTTAGCGACTCCGTGGTGCCTGTGACGCTCGCCGTGACGCCTCCTAGACGCAGCAGCAGTTGTTTTTAGCGGGTCGTTGGCGCTTTCGCCGCCCTTGTCGGCCACATGGAAGGCGGTGGCCTATTCCTGGCCCGGTGCGGTGCATTTGGTGCCTCATTCCTGCTCTTGAGGGCATTGCCGGCCGTTCGACTGCCCCTGCTGCTCCGCGATGGACCTGTCGCTGGGTTCTCTGCCGACGCTCATCGTGCCGGACGACCCGGAGACGGGCGCCATCGAGCGGCCCGAGACGCCGCCGCCCATACAGGTGGACGAGCAGCAGCTCGCGGCCACCTCCGCGCCGCCGCCCAAGCCCGCGGGTGAGGCCGCCGCGAGTCCGCGACAGCCGTCGGTTGCGTCCGCCAAGAGCCCGCGGACGCCGGCCCCTGTGTCCATCAAGAGTCCGCGAACGTCGGCCCATGTGTCCGTCAAGAGCCCACGGGCGTCGAACCACGACGCGCCTGGTGTTGCTCAAGTCCCGGGCTCAACCTCAGCGGGAGGTGGTCCGAATCCAGCAAGCAGTGATGCAGCCGCTTCTCCTGCGTCCATTCCAGAAGTCGGAGAGACGCCGATGGTGCCTCCGGCCCCGCCGTCGCCCGTGCAGAAGGCGGCGAGTGTGAGCAGCAAGGACTTCGTCACCATGTCGCGGCGCGCGGCGGCGCTGGCCAAGCTGGACCGCCTCGCGGGCGGGAACAAGTCGGTCTTCGACGCCAGCATGAGCGACATTGGCGCGCTCGGCATCGGCATGCAGCTGTACTTCATGCTGACCAAGGGCCTGGGGCTCGTCTTCCTGTCCATGGGCGTCATCTCGCTGCCGGTCATCGTCGTCAACTACTTTGGCGACGGCGTGACGAGCAAGATGGCCGACCCGCTGCAGCTCGCGTACGCGTCGCTGGGCAACCAGGGCGTGAGCGACGAGGTCAAGCAGGACTCGAGCCTGTGCCTGCCGCAGGGAGAGGTCGACTGCACGTGGGCGACGGTCCGCACGCCGTTCACGACGGACCCGGTGACCGTCTCGTGGATCGTCACGGCCAGCGACGCCATCTACTCGTTCGTCTTCCTGCTCTTCGTCCTCGTCTTCCGCGCGCGCGCGCGGCGAGCCATCGAGCTGCACCAGGCCGAGAACCTCACGCCCGCCAAGTACGCCGTCTTCGTGCGCGGGCTGCCGCCGGACGCGACCAAGCGCGAGATCCTCGAGCACTTCAGCTCGCGGTTCGACCCTACGCTCGAGGAGCAGTACTTCCCGCTCTTCCTCGGCTGCTGCTGGGGCCGCCGGCGCAAGGTCAAGCACTCGCTCTCGCGCGGAGCGGCCAACCGCAGCGTCGTCTCCAACGTCGAGCACCTCTCGGGCGTGCACGGCGCCGACATCGCCGACGCCGACCTGTACATTGGCTCCTGGGTGGCCGAGGTGAGCGTGGCGCACCCGACGGGCGGGCTGCTGCGCACCTTCCTCTCCATGGAGGCACTGACGCGCAGCATCGCCGAGGCGGAGCAGCTGATCGCCATCCTGGAGCAGGAGAAGCGCGAGGCCGAGGTGGACAAGGCAGCGCTCGCAGCCGCGCTCGCGAGCGCTGACGCCGCGACGGCCAAGAAGCTGCGGCGGCAAAAGCCCAAGGCGGTGTTCCGGCCTGGGGACGAGAAGCTGCTGCAGGCCGCGGCCAAGAAGCTCGCGCTGCTGAACGCGCAGATGGAGAAGAAGACGGGCAAGATCAAGGCCTTCAAGCAGCACCAGCGCGACGGCGACAAGCAGAAGCGCACGGCCTCAAGCTCCAAGGGCGGCGCGTCCGCTCCGAGCGCGTCCGCGACCGTCGCGCCGGCTCCGTCGCCGCCGACGGCTGCGCTACACCGCCAGCCGACCATGAAGGAGACGGCGGCGTCGGTCAAGAAGGCGGCGACGGCGACCGTCAAGGCGTTCGACCTCGAGGCGTGCGAGTGCGCGTTCGTGGTGTTCAACAACCTCGAGTCGCGCCGCCGGTGCCTGCGCGACTACCGCCGGTCGACGCGCTGGCTGCCGCGCAAGTACCAGCCCAGGCTGCTGCGCTTCCGCGACGGCGCCTTCCCGCTCACGGTCGTGCCTGCACCCGAGCCGTCCAACATTTTGTGGGAGAACCTCGAGGTGACGGACCGCGGGCGGCTGTACCGGCGGTCGTTCACCAACCTGGTGACGTTCCTGCTGCTGCTCTTCTCGTGCATCATCATCTCGGCCGCGCAGTCGGCGCAGCAGCAGTTCAAGGCCAAGATGCCGCCCGCCGGGCTCTGCGACTACTCGCTGCCGGCGGTCTACTACGGCAGCTTGTCGTTCGCCGACGCCAAGACCCGCGCGACCAGGGACCTCGTCTGGGACCTCGAGTGGGACCGCAACGAGACTTGCGCGCCAGGCACCAACAACGAAGCGCGATACTACATTTCGTACCCGAAGGGCGAGCTCAACCCGCTCCATGTAGCACATGCCCCCATCGTCAAGCCGGGGGAGAGCGCGCCGGAGCGGTGCACCGACCCGTGCGTGTCGGACGCGAGCTCGGCCACGTGTAGCACGCTACCGTGCTTCGACCAGGACCTGCTGAACGCCGGAGACGTGTGCGAGACGTACCTGGCGAGCCACGCGCTCTACTGCCTCTGCACAGCGCAGCTTCAGACGAGCATCAGCGCGCTGGGCGTCGTCGACGGCCCGCAGGCGCTCTGGGCCGACTTTGAGCCCTGCCGAGGCTTCATCAAGGACTACCTGACCAAGAACGCCTTCATCGTGCTCGCGTCGGGCGTCGTCGTGATCGTCAACATGCTGCTCAAGGCCATCCTGCGCGCCTTCGCGTCCTTCGAGCGGCACTCGAGCGAGTCGGCCAAGGCGTCCGCCATCGCGCTCAAGATGTTCATGGCGCAGTTCCTCAACACGGCCGTCATCGTGCTCATCGTCAACGCGTCGCTCAACCTCAACAAGGTGCCGCTCGTCAACGACCTGTTCAAGGGCAAGTACCACGACTTTGAGCGCGAATGGTACCCGACCGTGGGCATGGCCATCACCATGACCATGCTCATCAACGCGTTCGTGCCGCACATTGTGCTCGCGCTGCAGATGTTCATCCTCGCGCCCGTCACGCGGTTCTTCAAGCGCCGCTCCGTCCGCACGCAGCAGCAGATGGACAAGCTGTACGCCGGCCCGGCCTTCGACATGTCGGTGCGCTACCCCATGGTGCTCAACTCGGTCTTCGTCACCATGATCTTCAGCGGCGGCTCGCCCGTGCTGCTCTTCATCGCCGCGCTGACCTGCGGAGGCACCTTTTGGTTCGACAAGCTCTCCATCCTGCGCATGTACTCGGTCAAGACGGCGTACGACGAGGAGCTGGGCGAGACGGCGCTGCACCTGCTGCCCTGGACGCTCGTGCTGCACCTGGGCTTCTCGGCTTGGATGTACGGCAATCCGAACCTCATGAAGTCCCCGACACTCAACCTGGGCGTCGTCTTCGACGCCGTCGGGCTCTCCGTCGCCAGCGGCGCCGAGTCGTCCGAGGCCGTGTACGCGCAGCTGCTGGCCAAGGCGAGCCAGGTGGACATCCTCGGCCAGTACGGCTTCGTCGTCAAGATCGTGCGCGCCAACGTCATGGTCATGTTTCTCTTCTGCGCCGTCACGCTCGTCGGGTTGCTGCTCTCGGCCGTCTGGCTCCAGGTGCTGCGGCCAGTGCTGGCCAAGACCGTCGGCGTGCTGCTGCTCGCCATCTGGAGGCGCTGCCGCTGCTGCTGCTGCCGGCGGAGGAAGCGCATCAAGCCTGCGAGCGACAGCCGGTCGTCCGGCAGCAGGCGCAGCGCCAAGGTCGCGGTGGACAACACGCCCGCTTCTCCTCCCGTTGTACCAGAGCAGCCTGCTTCGCCAGTGACGGCAGCTGGTCCACCGTCGGCATCTACCATTGATCCCGTTGCTGGTGTCGATCAGTCGGTCTCGTCACCGTCGACTCCAGACGTAGTGTCGCCTGTAACAGGCGAAGAACCTCCAGCACCAGACGCGAGTGGCGTCGCCATGCCTCTAGCTCAGGGCGAAGTGGTCGAAGTGACAGTCCCAAAGTCGGCTCGGGTGTCCGTCGCCACTCCCGAGACTCCACCCACGTCTACTACTCCAGCCCAAGCGACTGCCACGACGACTCCGGCGCCAGCAACCGCTGCTCCCGCTCCTGACGGCGCCTCGACCCCTCCTTCGCTGTCCGCTCGGCTGACCGCTCGGCTGCGCGGCAAGAAGCGCGAGGTGGTGCTGCCCGAGTTCACCGACGTGTTCCGCAAGTCGGTGCCGAGGCACTTCCGGCCGGACACGCAGCTCGGGTTCTCCGTCGAGCCCGAGACGGGCGAGCTCGTGCGCCGCTGGCGGGAGGAGACCATCAGCAACGGCCGTGCGCGCATGCCGGGCGACCGCATGCGCACATGGGAGGCGCTGCAGGCGCCCGTCAAGATCTACGCGATCGAGGCCAACGTCAAGTACCGACTCGCCTTCTCTGAGCTCGTGGCGGCCTCCAAGCGCTCGCGATCAGCCTCGGCCAGTCTCGCCAAGGTCAAAGCCCCAGGCGACGAATCCCCAGCGAAGGACGCCGGCGAGTCGGCCGCGGCATGGACCGACCTGACGGCCGTGCCAACGCCCAAAGCGGCCGGGCCGGAGACCACGGAGGTCGCGGAGCAGCCGAACGTGCTCGAGGCGGCGGAGCCTGCACCCGCGGAGCAGGAGAAGGCGGCAGACTAGAGACCCGAGCGCTGCTTCGTCGCTTTCATTTCGTTATAAACGCGCTCGTTGGTCGCCTCGGACGCCTGCGTCACTTGGCCTCGGCCATCGTGTAGAAGCCCTGCGCGTACTTCTTGCCGAACTCCTCGGCGGAGCTCGGCGGGTGCTTGAGCGCCTTGCGCGGGTTCTCGTCCAGCTCCTGCAGCAGTCGCCACCACCGTGAGTTCGTGCGGCGTGCCACGCAAGTCGGAGGAGAGCAGCGAACCTCGAAGACGGCACGCAGGTCGCCGTCGAGCTTGTCGTACAGCGCCGCGAGCTTCTCGGCGACGCGCGGGTCGAACTCGAGCGAGTCCGAGTGCTCGCGGCCCTTGGTCGCCTTCAGGCTCTTGCTCGACTTGGTCAGCTCCGACTCGGTCACCGCGGCGCCGCCCTTGGCCTCCATCGTCTGCTGCGCTTGCTGCTTGGTCGCTGCTTGGGGAACACGGAAGCAGCTTAGACGCCCCCCACACTCAGTCGTATCCGATGCAAACGGTCGCGCCGGTTGGCCTTCGCCTCTCGAACGGACAGAGCTCGGCTGGCAGCTTTAAATACCATTCGATCGCACCCTCTACAGCTTTGAGCCGCTCTCAACATCCTCACTGCGTCGCGGACGCGTCGGCGTCTTCTACCTGCTTGTTGGTCGTCGCGCTATCGTTCGGCGCTGGAGCTGCCTTGCCGTCGTCTTCGGTCGTCTCCGAGACAGAGCTGACCTCCTTGTCCTCCTCCTCCTTCTCTTCTTCTTCCTCACCGTCCGCGCCCGGCACGACGCTCGGGTCCACGTCGTCTGCCGTATCGACCGCCGGCTTCTCTTCGGCTTGTGGAACAGCCGAGTCCGGCGCGGAGAACCTCGGCGTGACCGCAGTCTCGGACGCCGAGTCCGAGTCGTAGAACGCGTCCAGCTGGTCCGCGTCGGCCACGACCACCAAGTCGATCGACTCGAGCGTCTCCTTCGCGTCCGCGACCGCCTCTGTCGATTCTACCGACAGCAACAGCAACAACCTGTTAGTAGACCAGTCGAACGATCATCCATTGGTCGTTGCAACCGACCTGCTAACGCGCTGGCGGCCGTCGCGCCTTGGTACGTCACGAGCGTCTGGTACGTGCGGAGGTCGTTGTGGAAGGCCTGCGCGAGCTTCTGGCGCCGCTCCTCCAGCAGCGCGCGCTTCCGGCCCTCCTTCTCGTGCAGGATCTGCTCCTCAAACCGCTCCAGCTCCTCTTGCTGCACGCCGCATCAAGGAGGCGTCAGAGAGCGACCGTTAGCTGCGACTGGTGCTACCACAAGGGACTCCGCACCTGTCGCGCCGCGAACTCGGCGTTCTGCTTGGCCATGTACTCCTCCGTGCGCTGCGACAGCAGGTTCTCCACGTCCTCCACGTCCTCCGCGATCTTCTCGACGAGTCCGCTGCATACGGACACCCAATGAGACCAAGCAACCATCGACGGCTCTCTACAAACCAGCAGACGGACGCACCGCAGGTGGCCGAGCTGCTGGCGCACGCGCCCCACGAGGTGGAAGCTCTGCGCCAGGAACTGCGCGCTCTCGGCCTCGTCCAGCAGTCGGGAGCGCGTCGTGGCCAGCGCCGCGGCCAGCTCGTCGCCGCTTTAGACCGCCAATGCGGCCAGAGCGAGGCCTGTTAGGCGCTTCCAGCGGCCGCGAACGCAAGCGCGGCGTACCTGTCGACCAGTGCGTGGTGCCGCGCGAGCACGCGGCCCATCTGCGCCTGCTTGACGCGCAGGAACTCGCTGCCCTCGCTGCGGATTTCGTCCGGCGTTGAAGGGATCGGAGGCGCCGCCGACGCCGCGGAGACCGGAGCGGCGGCCGGGAGACCGCCAGACCCGGCCGCCGACAGCTCCACCATGGTCGTCAGCTCGCGCGACTTGGCCACGAGCGCCTTGAAGCTCAGCATGGAGGCCGAGGGGGAGCGATCGATCGCGCCAGTAACGAATGATGCTGATCGCTTTCTTCTCGTGTCCGTGATTGGAATCACAGCATCTATGTTATATCGGAGGTTTGATGCTGGATCAACGTGCGTATATTCGATTTAAGAGGTAGACAACTGACGATTATCGCGTGTTGATTGGCTCTCTTTTCCCCATTATCAACCAATCACCGCGCCTCACAACGTCACGCTCCCTCCCGCAAGTTGAAGTGGCTCCCCACATGCTCTGAATTCTCTCTCCATTCTCCATACTGGAGCCGTCCGCTCGGTTCTCCGTCCGCTCGGTTCTCCGTCCGCTCGCAATGGCCGTGGCCGCGACCGACGCGCGCGCCTGGAGCGCCAGGTGCTCGGGCAGCACGCTGCTCGAGTTCCTGCTGCTCGGCCCGGCCAACGGGCCGCTGCCGCGCGGCGCGCTGTTCGAGATCCGCCGCGTGCTGGAGCGCAGGAGGATCCAGTGGAGTCTGCCGCGCCACCGCAACCTGCTCATCCTCGCCTGCGAGCGCGGCGTGGACCTGGCGGTCGTCGACTGCCTGCTGCGCGCCTTCTACCGCCAGCGGCGCCTCGCGCTCTTCGACGGCACGCGCAAGCTCCTGGTCGCGGACCGCGAGGCCGCGCTATGGGCCGCAGGCAGCGCGCCGGCGACCGCCGCGGCGGCCTGCTGCGGCTCCTCCTCCCTCTCGATCCTCGCGCGGCTCTTCCTGCTCGACAACGTCGACTTCCACGAGCGCGGCAGCAGCCCGCTCCACCTCCCGGTGCTGCTCGCTGCCGTGCGCTCCCTCGACGACGCATGGGCCCTGCAGGTGCTTCTACACGAACGGATCGCTCCTGCAATCGCCCATCTAGCCGTACCGAGCGCTCCTGTGGGGCTGAGCGCCGTCCGCTTGAGCGTCAAGACGAGTTCCGAGTCGCGGCGGCGGCTCTGGAGGCTCCAGACGCAGCGGCCAGAGCTCGGCTTCTTCATCGAGTGCGTGCGCGTGGCGATCAAGGCGCGCATGGACCAGGTCCTCACGCAGTTGGAGGCCATCAACGCGCCTGTGACGCGCGCGGTAGTCGCTTACTGCGCCATACACTCGCCGAGTCCAATTGGCTCGGGAGGAGACGAGAGCCGAGCGACGTCGCGGCTAGTCAAGCGATTCCACCGTGACTTGCTGTGGCGCCAGGTGGGAGGGCTCGTTCTGGCGCGCATGGAGAGCGCGCGCCGCCGTAAGCGGTCGGTGTGGCGCTTCCTTCGGCCCTGGGGGACCGCGGACGCATCTCATACCAGCGACGAGCTGCTCGTGGTGCTCCCGGACGGCCTATTCCAGCTCATCGTGTCGTTCTTGTCGGTCACGGAGGACGTCGAGGCGACAATGGCTGCGCTCGCTCTCCACGACGGTGAGGACAGGTAGCGAGGCGCTTCAGCGCACATTGAGAGCTAGCCAGTCTTTTCAGAGAAGCTGTGCTTTGTACCCGCAACGCATTCTCCTCTTCGCTAGCTGCGTAGTTGACGCCAAGGGGCCGTCTACAAGCTGCGAACCCAAAGTCCACGGTTAGCAGCCGACGGTGGGTGGCATCGCGTCCGCCCTTGACGGACGACGGTCCCTTCAGACGCGGTCCGCCCACGTCGCTGTCTATCTTCATGCGCTGATGATGCGCGATGCTCGACGCGACTGTACCCACTGCGAGACTGGCCACTCACTCTGTTGTCGCTCTAATATCAACCCGGCGCCAGCGGCATCAAAGCTGATCTCACGCCGACTGTCTGCGTCTTACGGCGTTGCAACAGCCACGATCGCCTTATTCCCCATGACAGACGCTCAACGCCGCCCACCAGTCCGCATTTTCGCGCCTGCTGCTCTACCGGCGCCATCAAGGACGATGCGTGACGCTCCGCCGCCTCCGCGCGCCGCGAGTGTTCTGACCGCCGCCAACCCGGCCGAGAGCGACCCGAGGGCAACAATACAGGCGCTGGAAGCCGCACTCGCGGTCCCGAACCAACAAATCGACGATCCCTGGAGCTGCAACCTGGTCGAGCTCGCAGCTGTACGACGATTCCACCCGCAAGTCGTCGGCTTCGTGCTGGACGAGTTCCGCCGCTACAAGCGCCGCAGCCCGAGCGAGCGGGTCGAGCCGTACGACAGAGAAGCACTGCTGAGCGTGAGCCGCGCGGCCCTAAGCACGGTACAGGCCGAGCTCCTGCTCGCGAGCGTCAAGGTGGACCGGAGCCAGGACCCGGACTTCCCGCTCCGCGTGCTGCTGGCAGCGACGCAGTCGGAGAGCGACCGCTGGGCGTGCTACTTGCTGCGCCACGGCCCGGACGTCGCGCAGAGCGTCCGGCGCGTCAGGATGAAGGGGCTCGGCCCCTCGCGGACGCGCTACCGCGGCCGCTACTTCCTCTCCACTGCCGTGTACACCGCTCGCCGGTGCCACATGCACGGCCTTCTGCGCGAGCTGCTGGTCCTCAACCGCCCCGCCGTCGTGCTCGGGGCCGGCGAGTGGCTCGATCGGTTCGAAAGCGTCTCGCTGCTCGTCCTGGCGCGCCGCCGGCTCGCTCGGGACGCATCCTACAGCGCCAACGAGCAGCAAGGGAGCCTCGTGAGCCGGGCGCTCGGCTTGCTGCGTCGACCGCGCCGCCCCACCCGGTGCTGACGCTGCCGGACCACTTGTTCGCCGCGGTCCTCGCGTTCGTATTTAGTGCGCAGACGTGAGCCTCGGCCTCCTTCTGTAGCCTGATAGCTGCAGTATCCAGCGCAGTATGTGGTGGATCATGGCATGATCCAAGGCGTCGACACCCAACACCAGTTCGATATCATCATCTCATCTCATCTCATCTCATCGACTAATAGTCGACGACTTAGATGATCTGAGACGACGAACGGGCCAATGGGTTCACAAAAAGTGGGTTCACATTGTCTCTTATCTCATCCATCTACGTTATCTTGCAACGTCAGTATAGTATAATCAAGTGAAACCAAATGTCTTTGACCGGTTCGTATCGTTATAACCCGCTGTTCTCTGCGTTCTTTGGTGGGTGGGGGAGATGACGGCGGCCGCATTCTCGGACTCACCTGCTCGGGATGGCGTCGCCCGCGCTCCTGCTGCTATGCACGGCCGACGCGCCACGGCGCGACCCCACGGCGCTGGCCACGGCCCTGGACGCGCGGCTGGCGCTCCCGGGCGCGCACTGGGCGCGCAACCTGCTGGACGAGGCCGTGCGGCGCGGCCTGCACCCAGTCGTGCTCGAGCGCCTGCTGCTCCAGTTCCGCCGCTTCCAGCGCCGCCAGCCGGGCGTCGCGCACGACCAGGAGGCGCTCGTGACTGCGGCCAGGCTGCTGCCCGACTCGCCGCAGGCCGAGCTGCTGCTGGCCGGCGTGGCGCTGGGGCCGCGCGAGGAGCCCGAGCTCCCGCTGCGCGTGCTCTTGGCGGCGGCGCAGTCGCGGAGCGAGCGCTGGGCGCTGCGCGTGCTCCGCAGCCCTACGAGCGTCGCGACGGCCGTGCGATCGGTGGATGCGACTGCTGGGCTCAGTGGCCGAGCGACCAAGCCAACCGCGCTCGACTTCCTCGTTGAGACGGCCCAGGAAGCTGTCCGGAGCGACATGAGCGCGCTGCTGCTCGAGCTGCTGGCGCTCAACCGGCCGGCGGTGGAGCTCGCTGCCGTCAAGTGGGCGCGCCGCATGGACGAGATCGTCAGCTCGGCCGCGGCCGGCCGGCGCCTCAGTGCTTCGGCCAGTCACAGGCTCGACACGGCGGCCGGGAAGACGGCCAGGCACCTGGCCGCGACGGTCGAAGTGCGCGCGGTGTGGCAGCGCGTCAAGTGCATCATGATGGAGCGGCGGCGGTCCGGGCGGCCAGCGGAGAGCAGCGAGAAGCAGAGCAACTGGCTGGGGCTGGGCGGACGCCGGAGGCACGTGCGTCGCCGGACGGAGGCGCGCCAGGAGGTGTCGAGCCACCCGATCGTGTCCCTCCCGGACGCGCTGTTCGCCTCCGTCTTGACCTTCCTCGTCGCCTCCGCCCGGGAGTAGCGAGGTCGTTCGTTGGTCGTCATTCCCAACCGAGCACTCGCACCCAGAGCTGAGAGATACCAGCCCTCGCACCGTCCGAGAGGCTGCGTCGCACCTCTGTCAAGCGTGTCCATCCTATCCATAGACTCTTCGGCATCGTCCAAGACGCCATCGCAGTCGCCTTGGGGGCCAGCGAGTCGGTCGACAAGCGGGAGAACGCCGCGCTCATCGCTATGGCGCGTTGTCGTCTCAAGACTGGAGCAGTCTGAGTTCATTCCGAGCCGGACATCACCTCACAGCCGACGCCGTGGCGATCAGAGTCGCCAGGTGCAGCATGCGACCGCTCCCCACCCGGTCTTTACAGTGCTTAGCCCACTGCTCGCTGCGCTCCTGTCGCTCGCGTCCACACTAGAGCGCTGACTGCCGACGAAGCGCTGGTGGGAATTAGCTTAGATACATTGTTTTCGTTTTCGCTGTCGGCTTGGCCGTCTATCTATGAAGAACCTCTCGATGCAAAGCCCGTCGCCTCGCGCTGCCTCCTGCGCTACACTGCAGGCTACGCGGCCTGCTCGAGCTGCGTGATGGTGACGGGGTCGGCGCCCTCGAACGCGATGCGGTAGATGGCCGAGAAGAGCGGGAACTGGTCCTCGCTGTGGTGCGCCTTGAGGATGGCGAAGACCTCCTTGGCCGTCAGCGTGCCCTGCAGCTTCTGGCCGTTGAGCATGGCGTCCTCGAGCTGCTCCCAGGTCGTCTCGGACTTGACGAACGCCTCGGCGCACTTGCGGTTGCGGCCGCCGAAGCACGTGGTGATGAGGTCGGCCACGCCGCAGCTCTCGAAGAACGTGTCCTCCTTGACGCCGTCAAAGTACTTGAAGCAGAACTTCTTCATCTCGATGAGCCCGATGCGAATGATGGCGGCCTTGGTGTTGCCGCCGTAGGCCAGGCCGTCGCAGAAGCCGGCGCCGAGCGCCACGACGTTCTTGAGCGCGCCGCACATCTCGACGCCGTGCGGGTCCAGCGCGCACTCGACGCGGAAGGTCGGCGCGTTGAACAGGTCGCGCAGCACGGCGCCGTGGCGCAGGTCCGAGCAGCCGAGCGTCGACTCGCAGAAGTCGCCGGCGGCCACCTCGTTGGCCACGTTGGCGCCCATAAGCACCGAGCAGTCGATGTCGAGCGCCTTGCGGATGATGTCCGAGATGAGTACGACGCCGTCCGCGTCGAAGTCGATGCCCTTGATGAGCGACACGGCGATGGCGCCCGGCTTGAGGCCCTGCTGCTTGATGGACGCCAGCATGCGGCCGAGGAACTGGTGCGGCACGCAGAAGATGAGGATGTCGGCGCCCCGGACGGCGTCCAGCAGGTCCGGCACGGCCACCACGTTGGCCGGCAGCTTGTAGCCCGGCAGGTACTTGACGTTCTCGTGGTCCTCGTTGATGATCTCCGTCAGCTTGCGGCCGGCCACGAGCTCCTCGAACACCCACATGTTGATGTCCCTCTCGAACACGCTGCTCAGGCGCTGCGTGTTCTCGCCGATGATGCGCGCGATGGCCGAGCCCCAGTTGCCCGAGCCGACGAGGCAGACCTTCTTGGGGGGAGCCATAGCGATGGAGGAGGGGGAGCGAGGGGACGGAGCGGACGGACGGGATGCGGTGGAGCGAGCGAGAAGCCGAATGAGCGCGTCGGAGCGTTGAGGCGGCTCCGGCATCCGTTAAAAGCGGCGTGCATACGTCGGCAGGAGGATGGGAGGCGGCGTCACCAGATCTGAACCTGCGGGAATCCATACCGGCGGTGGGATTGTACGCCTCGACAGATTCGTCAACGTTGCAGTTGGCCGGGGCGGAACCTGCTACATAGAATGCCGTGCGAAAACTGGGTCGGCGTCAGCCGATTTCTGCTTGGAGCACCTTCAATCCTTTGTATTCTTGGTGGAGGAGGGTCGGACATGGCATCCCTCGAGCCATACAAACCCATTCTGACACTGTCGCTCCGTTGCCTGCCTATTTCTATATCAAAAAGAATCTAGTACGATGGACCGACCCGATACGACGGCTTGTTGCGACACCCGGCTGGTGCCAGCAGCCAATCGCGTCGCAGAATTTCGGCGGTGAGGCCCTCGCTCGCGCTTGAATGCTCACCGCCTTCCTGGCTGCTATGTGCTTCGAAGTATGGTTCTAACACGCCGCCGTCAACCAGTCGACACCTCTGCGGCGGCTTGGGCGCTTGCTTGCTCACCCTTGGCCCTCTCCAGCGCAACGCGCGACTGCGAAGTCACCCATGGGGCCAGATGGCTGCCGAGACCGTCCGTCCGTACTTACCAAGCGCCTTGGCGCGGCGTCGGGGCGGCGTCAACGTGCGCGCGGATGGCCCGCAGCGCCAGCTTGAGGTGTCTGGAGCTGGACAGCAGGTGGTTGGCCTTGGGGATCGCGACGAACGTCTTGGGCGTGGCGGCGGCCGCGAACAGCGCCTCGCCGCAGGCGATCGGCACGTTCCGGTCCGCGTCGCCGTGCACGACCAGCAGCGGCGGCAGCGGCGCCGAGCCGACCGAGCCGTCGACCGCGGCGCGGACGTCGAGCGAGCCGTCCAGGCACTCGGCCACGTAGCGCCGGTCGAGGCGCAGGAAGAGCTTGGGCGGCGCGGAACCCGCAGCCTCCAGCGCCTCGAGCTCGGCCTGCGACGCGCGCGTCTCGCCGTCGAGCGACACGGCCGCGAGCCGCGGCAGCGCGCACCCGTCCGGCAGGTAGAACTCCTTCCAGCAGTAGCCGAGCACCTGGACCTGCGCGAGCTGCCGCGGTGAAAAGTCCAGACGGACGCCTTGCGCGACGTCCACGAGCCCGGCGATGGCCGTGATGGAGTCGCACAGCGCGCGCTCGGACCGCAGCAGCGCCGCCACGACCGCGCCGGTCGAGAGCCCGACCACGTGCAGCCGGCCCGGCCGGTGCCCATCGGTCCGAGCGGCGAGCAGCAGCCGCGCGCGGACGAAGCGGCAGACAGCGGCCGCGTCCTGCACCTCTCGGCCGACGGTCTTGTCCTGGAAGCGCATCGGGCCGGCGTCCGACCCAGGTACGCCACCGAAATTGAACGTGACGAACGCCACGTTTCTCTGCGCCTGCAGCCAGAACTCAGCCAGCTTTTGCGGCAGGCGGGACGCAAAGCCCGCGCGCGCAGGGTGCACCGCCATGTCCGGGAAGCCGTGCAGGTACACGAGCACCTCGTCGAAGGCCGTGGCGGTCTCCGCTGGGTGAGACGCAGGCTGCGACGCTGGCGCAGGCGGCTCCGGCGTCGTCAGCAGCGCCAGGAGCTCGCGGTCAGGGTGGATGGAGACTGGGGACGCGTCTAGCGGTGCTGGGGCGGCGGCCGGCACCGGGATGAAGAGCTTGGTGAGCCGCATGGAGGTGGTGGATGCGGCCAGCAGCAATGATCATACAGCAGGAAGGAAGGGTTACACATCCTTCACCGTGGGTTACACGGTATGTAGCATTCAAAAGTCTGTCCCACGCAGTGGAAACAGTTTTGGAGCTTTCAGTACTTGCATGAGATGAAACTCATTTTTACGTCGCTTGCGTAAATACACCTTGATATGTAGTAACCGATATTGAACCGGTATATTATCGCTGAATGACTGGCCCTCGAGGAGCATTCATTCTCGATCGCACTGCGCGATCGACCGGTTGCGCTCTCATTCCCCATTTCCTGGCGCCTCCGATCGCCGGCGGCTCTGCGTGTTGCGCGCGCCAGGAAGGCGCTTTATCAGCGGCCCCGATGAGAGTCCAAACTCTAGAATTACACTGACTACAGTGATGTCAACTTATCCAGTTGAGGGACCCGACGCCCCCGATGCGGCTGCGTGTTGTGTTGCGTGTGTGCGTTTGAGCGCGTCCGGCGCGTGTGGAGAATGATGAAATCCTAGCTTTTACCATTAGGAAGTGCCGTCTGATCATGTTGAACATTATGACGTCAAACGAAGCTGTCGCGGCCCTCTTTGCGGGGGTCCTGAGACTCCACACGCCCTCGCGCTTGCATGTCGACCTGCACATGTTCGCCCGGCTTCCTGTCGCTAAGTAGTTGGCCTATTCCGATACAACGCAATCGATGCGCCGCCTCGCCTTTGAAGGCAGCGCCGGCGCCTCATCGAGCGGACGAGGCGCTGTACAGCGCCGCGCTTGGGACCACGACGCGTTCACACTTGGGCATGGAGACTCCGGTCTCGATGCTGCTTGCTCGGTCTCTGCTAGTCGCACCCGCGGAGGTGTGCAGTCTGATTTTGCACTTAAGGTATCCGGTGATATTGCATATCACAAAAGTGAACCCGCCACTCGTTGAAGCTGGATCGGGAGTCCGGACGCGCCGATGCGCAGCCGCTGCCTGCGTGGCGGCCGCGCTCCGAGCTCACATCCGAACTCGCGCACAAGCCCCAGCAGCAGCTCGCCCCTCTCGCCGATGCGTCTCCACGGTCTGCTGTCGGCCGGCGCCCTGGCCGCGGCCCCCGTCGCCGTCATGGCCGCCTCCGGCTCCGGCGGCGGGCTCGACATCAATGGGTGGTACGCGTGCAGCGAGACGACCGGGCAGGCGCCCCCGGAGACTCCGCCGGTGCCGTTCGAGTGCGCCGAGGTGCGCGTCCCGCTGTGCTGGGACGGCATCTGCTCGAGCGACAAGACCATCGACCTGTTCGTGCGCCGCATGCTGGCTGTCGATTCCTACGGAGACCGCAAAAAGGCGGTCTGGTTGCTGCAGGGCGGCCCAGGCTTGTCCTCGGCCGTCAGTACGTACTGTTGGTGCGGCTTCGTAAGCTTCTTGAGCGAGTGCTAACGCCCTGGGTAGTGGACAGCTTCATGGTGAATCTGAACTCGACGACGGGAGGCTTGGTCGACATGTACACGGTGGACCACCGCGGCACAGGCCGCAGCTTCTTCCTCGAGTGCGACGCCGCGCAGGCGTTCGCGGCCACGAGTCCTAGCGGAACCGAGATCTCGGTGGACGAAATCGTCGACTGCTTCGCGGACCTGTCCTACCAGATCGACGGCCAGTTCGAGGCCTTCTCCGTCACCAGCACCGCCAAGGACGTGGTGTATCTGGTCGAACAGCTGCACGGCGACGACGAGGACGTCTTCATCTACGGCGTCAGCTATGGTACGCTGCTCACGGAGCGCATCATGCACCTGGCGCCCGCCAACGTGCGCGGGTACATCCTGGACGGCATTATGCCCGAGGACAGCCCGTCGTTCGCCGAGACCAACACGAACCGCATCCCCGTGGGCGATCGCTTCGCCCAGGCGTGCGAGGCCGATGCGCTGTGCAGCTCGTACTTTGAGGAGGAGCTGGCGCAGTACGGCAACCTCACGGCCGCCTGGTTGGAGCTCTACGACAAGCTGGACAACGCCACCCCGGGCGAGCTACCGTGTGCCGACCTGCTCGCCGACAACGGGGTGTACCCGAACCCGTCCGACTTCCTCCGCAACACCTTCGAAGTCAAGTACATCAAAAACGCGGCCTTGCGAACACTCGTGCCGGCCATCTTGTACCGAGTGTCGCGCTGCGACGAGATCGACATCCCGTTCCTGCGCACGGCGCTCTCGCTACCCGAGCAGACTGCGTCCTCCTCGTCATCGAACGAGTACGATGAGTCGTCCGGGTACTCCGAGTCATCGGACGAGTCGTCCGAGTCGTCCGAGTCGTCTGCACGAAGACTGGAGGCGTTCGATAAGGTGGACGGACTATCGTCCATGCTGCACTGGATTATCAAGGTGTCCGAGTTATGGACCAACCCGTCGCCGTCCTGGGACGACGAACTAGCGGTCTACCACTCGGGCGTCTTCACGGCTTACATGATCGACGAGTTCTCGTGGTACTGCTACATGACGAGCAACTACTCGACGCCGGCGTGCTCGTTCCTGCTGGACGGGAGCTCCGATACGGACTTTGACGCGCTCGATGCCGCCGGGCCGTTCACGTACACGCCGGACGAGTACTTCCACAAGTTCGCCACCATCCCCGAGGGCGCGAGCCTGCTCATGTTCAACGGCGACCTGGACTTCCAGACCTCGAGCGAGGGCGGTCTCCACGAGTTCGAGAACATCGTGGGCGACCAGAAGATGCTCGTGACGTTCGAGAATGGCGTTCACGGCACGGCCTTCCAGCAGACGACGCCCGAGGACACGACGCATTGTGGGGCGATAATCGTGGCGCAGTTCGTGATGGAGACCGGCGACCTGAGCGCCGTCAACACGAGCTGCATGGGGGAACTGCCGGCCATCAGCTTCAACGATTCGTACGCGATCGAGAGCACCTTCCCGGGGCTCACAGACCTCTATGACGGCGAGATGCCAGTCGACAGCGCCGCGTACGCGGCCGAGGACGCCGCGAGCGAGCGCCACCGCCGCCACCGAGCCAAGCGCTACGGCATCGAGCCCAATTGAGCTCTTCTCCTCGACGAGACCAATTGACAGTGAGCTACAGTTTTCGCGTCCGAGGCATGGGTACGAGGGTACGAGGGTACGAGGGTACGAGGTTATCAGCTTCCGATTGTAACCCAATGTACTGTGCATCTCCTCAATAATAATCTGTCGATCTGTCGCGAAGTCCATCTCACTTTCTCGTTCAAGTATGCATTCTCAGGCATTTTCTATGTACGGAGACGGAGGGTTACAACCTAAGCGAGAGACGTTCTCGCTCCTCGTCCCCGGAGTGTGTGTCTTCTCTTCCGGGCAAGCGGTCAACCGCGCGCACATTCGACACAGGCAGCGGACGGACGGACGACCAGTGCTCTCCCTCCCTCTCCACCTGCAGGACGAGAGCATGGCGGACTCGGGCAAGGCGCGCGAGGTCAAGGTGGTGCTGCTGGGCGACACGGGCGTGGGCAAGTCCTCGCTCGTGCTGCGCTTCGTGACCAACAACTTCCGGCCGTACTCGGAGTCGACCATCGGCGCGTCCTTCATGTCCAAGATGATCGTCGTCAACGACACGCCCATTAAGTACCAGATCTGGGACACGGCCGGCCAGGAGAAGGTGCCGCTTCATTCTGCTGTTCCTGCTGCTGCCGCCGCGCTGGACTGACCGCGTGTGTGTTTTACTCGGAACGAACAGTATCACAGCCTGGCGCCTATGTACTACCGTGGAGCGGCCGCCGCCATCGTCGTGTACGATATCACGCGCAAGGTGAGCGCCCGCGTGGTTTGATGGGGTTCTGCAGTCGTGCGTATGTCGGTCTGACCCGAGTGTGTGCGCAGCAATCGCTGACGACGCTCAAGAACTGGGTCAAGGAGCTCAAGCAGCTCGGGCCGGACAACATTGTGATCGCCATTGCGGGCAACAAGAGCGACCTGGAGGAGAAGCGGGTGCGTCTACAGGTCGTCGCGGCCCGTGCGTCGACGGAGAACTAACGGCTCTCTATCGCAGGAAGTGACGGCGTCGCAGGCTCGCGCGTACGCGGAGGAGATTGGCGCGCTGTTTATCGAGACGAGCGCCAAGGAGGACACGAACGTGTCGGACCTGTTCATCCAGATCAGCCAGGCGCTGCCCACGGCCCACACGGAGAGCAACGCGCTTCCGGAGATCGTGGATCCCTACGGCGGCGGCAAGAAGAAGTCGGGCGGCTGCTGTTAGGCGCCGCGATGCGAGCCGTTCGGCGAGGAGCGTGGACTGCGGAGCGGTGGTGACTTGGCTCTCCTATCTGTTGCACTCGCGTCCCACGGCAACGATGGCGAGGTAGGAGCGCGCCGTTGGCGCGGAGCGAGGCAAGGGGTGGAGGGACACAACGCGAGACAATTGCATTTGTGGTCGCGCTTGGCAGCCATGCGGCCGCTCCGTTCAGTCGCGTCGTCACCAGTCGCGGAGCTGGCGCTTGATCTCCCGCTCGCTGTCGCGCTTGCGCGTGTCGATCTGGTTCTGCTTGTAGCACGCGGCCACCACGACCTTGATCCAGCCCGTGTTGCCGACCTCGACGCGCATCGGGATCTGCTCGGCGCGGCGCGGCGTCAGTGGACGCGCATCGAGCGACCAGCGGGGCCTCGCAGACGTACCAGCTGCGCGTTCTGGTGCGTCATGAACTCCTCGAGCTTCTTGAGCTCGGACCGGTTGGCCAGCAGCTTGCGCACGCGCATGGGCTCGGGCCTGCCGATCAGTCCGTTCCGCCACACTGCGCGTCACCCGTCCGCTCTCTCCGTCAGCAGCGTCCGCGCTTGGCCAGTCGCACAATCCGATCGGCCGACGCACCTGGGATATGCATCTGGTGCAGGAAGAGCTCGTGCCGGTAGAACTCGGCAAAGGCGGCCGACAGGTCGCCGTGGCGCTCGCGCAGCGCCTTGACCTCGGACGGCTGCAGCACCATGCCGAGGCTCCACTCGCGCTTGACCTCGAACGCCTTGCCGCCGAGCTTACGCAGGAAGTTGTGGTTGCGGATGAGCAGCTGGATCGGGTAGTCGCGCAGGCCGCGCGCGCCAGCGGCCGCCAGCGGGTGCACAGACGCCGCCAGCAGCGCGTGCGCCGGCCGACGGACCTGCCACGCGTCGCTGTCCACGGTCGCGGCGCCAGCGCTTGACCAGCAGCCGAGGCGCCACGCCGCTGCTCCCCGAGCCTGCAGCAGCTTCATCATCGTCATCGCCATGAACGATGCGTTCCAGAATGCGCTATGTATCCCGGTTACACGCCCAAAATAACCGACTCGGATGTCCCTAATATAGACACAATTGGGCGCCAAGGCTCGTTTCCCCGCCGAGAAAGGCCACGCGACCAAAGGCTGGCTGGCGGGTGCGTGGGCATGGAGCGCGGCGGAGGCGGCGCGCTGGCGGGCGGAGGCGGCGGGCTGTCGCAGGCGCAGATCATCCAGGACCAGGCGCTGGCGATCGCCGAGCTGGAGGACCGCGTGGCGCGCGCGGACGAGTACCGCGCGCGCACCAAGCTGCGGCTCAAGGAGGCGGCGCAGCGGCTGCGCGAGTACCGGCTGCGCGCCGACGCGCTGGCGGCCGAGCTCGAGACGGCCAAGAAGGACGTCGAGGCTGCGCGCAGGGCGAGGAGCGAGCGCAGGCCGGCGACGCGCGCCGTGGCAGTGCAGACGGAGAAGGAGAGGCAGAGGACGGCGGATGCAGGAGCGCAGACGGAGGTGGTGCGTGGACGCGACCAAGGCGCGCAGACCGAGCGCAGCACCGAGGTCCCAGACCCGTTGGAGCTTCTGTTGGAGCCTAATGGAGGCGCTACGGCCGAGGATACTGACGTGCCTGATCTGCTGCGGCCCGTGGCCTTTGACGGCGCCAACCCGACGTCGCTGCCGCTCGCGGACGCCACAAGCGCCGTGATCGACGCGGAGCTGGCTTTGAGCGACTCGGACGACGAACTGGAAGCGGAGCGCGCCTCAAGCGCCGTAACTAGCCAAGCTGTCAAGGTTGACTTGGATGCCGAGATCTCCAGCGCGATCGACGAGGAGCTTGGGACGAGCAGCGATGAGGAGGAGCCGCAGCCGTTGCGACTGAACAGTGCGGTGAGCGCTGCAGTGGACGCGGAGCTTGCGACAAGCGACGAGGAGGAAGCGCACGAGCCATCTGTGAGTGCACTTCGCGCTACCAAGCCCGCGGCTCCAGAACCCAATGTTCGCGCTCAGCTTCTCAAGTCGATTGACGATGAGATCGACACCGAGCTTGCGTTTTCTTCCGAGGGCGAGGAGGCACCTACTACAAAGGGTACCGGGCACCACTCGAGCGCCAGCAGCAGTGACAGCAGCAGCAGTGGCAGCAGCGATGACGATGGCGGCAAGGAAAGTGATGCTGATGGGCTGGCAGGAGAGATCGAAGCAGCGCTTGCAGGTGAAGCGCCTCAAGCAACTGACAATCATGCTGGTGAGGCTGCGGAGGCGTCGCATCAGCCACTAGGAGTCGTTCACAGCAAGGATTCTACCAGCGCTTTGGCGATGACGCTCAGGAGAACGGATCACGCTAACGGACGCGCTGGGCCGAGCACGATTGACGAGAGCAAGGATACATCCAGCGCATTAGCGAGCACGCTCAGGACGGTCGCCGCCGCGAATGAACGCGTTGATCCCAACACGACCGAAAGCAACAACGATTGTCCGACTCCAACTGCTGAGCCAGATGAGATCGAGGGAACGACGCAAGAAGATGTTGGTGATGTTACCGAAACTTCAGAAGTTGAGCCAGGTGAGATCAGCAACCCGTCGAGAGAAGACGGCGCTCTTGCTGTTCCGGTTACCCAAGTGAACGAGTCAGACGCGAGCTATACCCAAGTCGCGTCTCCATCTCGGAAACGCAGCATTGACGAAATGCATCGGGACGAGCCAATGTCAACGGATGACCCGGTGGTGAAGAAGCACAAGATGATTGGTGACGAGCTTGCTGGCCCTGAAGGCGCCAATGAGTCCATCGAGCTAGTGACTACCAGATTAGACGTGCATCTTGCAGCCAATCCCAAGGTTGAGCACTGTGGTAGTGCTCAGGCTTCTCAGCCAACCAAGAAAAGGGACACGTATCTGCTCAAAGCCCGGCAGGCTTTCAAGCGGGAGCTTATGCGAGTGGATGGAGAGGAGCTGGATACCAAGTACCTTGGACGCACGTTTGCGGCCCTGGTGCGGTGCAGTGCGGCATTTTTCGAATCTCATCCTCAGCATGTGGTAAGCTCAACCTTGCGTTGCTGTCTGTAGCAAGCGCCGGCTAACATTTTGCTTGGATGGTTCTGATGCTAGGCAAGTTTGTGCACAGCCGTGACGAAGCTCTACCGCGACAACAACGTGTCGCCGATGCTCGCACTGCAGGGAGCACTACGAGTTTTCCGTACTCCGCGAACTAGAAACGCCCTGAAGAACGAGTCGAAGCGACTGGGAGAACTGTGCAAGAGCGTCCTTCTTCAGCTCATGAGTCCATCCGATCCCGCAAAGGAAGCCGAAGCTCCAGACGCCTCAGCATATTGGGAAATGGACCAGTGTCTGAGTATTCTCAGGGGACTCGTAATCGACGAGAAGCTTCCGTTGGAGAACTTGTCTGTTGCGGACGCTGGTGCTTCCTCCAAGCCCAGCATCATGAATGACCTGAGCTCAAGAATCGAGGTCACCAAAGCCAGTCACGACAAGACGTTTCTTGTCCATGTGTGTGCACTTCACGCAAAGCTGTGCCAAGCCACGGGCTTACTCCACCGCTCGCGAGTGTTCCTGTTTGACGTCGTCCGAACCAATGTCAACATTGTGGGGCTGCATCTGGCTGCGACCATGATCGAGATCTCACCCGAGCTGGTCGCTACCGAGCTGGACGAGAAGTTCCGTGAGCGCCAAATGATTCTGAAAGATGCGGTACTGCACGTGCTGGTGATGATCGCAGGTGTTGCGAGCATGAAGCAGCAGGAGCTCTTCAACGAGACCGGTGTGGAAATGATGCACCGCATCTCAAAAGTCATCCAGCGAGAAGACTTGGACGAGTCTGATGGTACTTGCCCGTCATTCCAGCGAGATTTCGTCAAGAGCCTCGCGCATCAGGTGTTCACGGCACCGGACGTGGTCATAAGCAATGCAGAGGCCTCTTTCCAGGTCGGCAAGAGTTTGGAGCTCCTTGCCGCCTTCCATGGACCAAACTGCTTGTCTGCTGAGTTCTCGCTGTCGCGGTTTCGAGAGACATTTCGCGAGTATGATATGGCTACGAACCAGCTCGGGAAGGCGTGGACAGCGACTATCGCTGGGCACTGCGTCTCGGCGATGGCATCCAGTCGAGATAGCGAGGCAGTCAAGTACGTCGAGGAGGCTGCGGGGTGGTTTGCTGAGCAGTTATTTATTCCGTCCACCGAAGAGTCACGAGGCTGGCAGCTCCCGTGTGCGGCTTCCTGTGTGGATATCGCTTTGAGCGCCTCCGCTCTCGAGGCTACCATCCGTCGGCGGAGTGTACAGGCAGCGCTGAGGTGGTTTGACCTGCAGCCAACCGAGAGGTTGATGCAAATGCCGGCACTATTTATTCGAAAGCTGCGCTACGCGATGCTCTCGACGCGTCCTCCACGTTCACAACTAGAGTCACCCTGAGCGAAGTGAACGGCGTTGCTTGGAGTTGTCGGGCGTTGGGGCGGTTGGGCTGGTTGTGACTTCGTTGAAGCGTCGCAGATGCTTGGGAAGCGAACAGATAAAACTGTCTGAGTGAGGGCGGGTGAGGCAATAGCGACCGCTCGGGCCAAGAGACGACGACTCCTCATCATTCGGGTACGCGAGGTGCGGGGTGAGAGCTCGCCTTGGTCGAGATGGCTGAAGACGTCCCCGCTGTGGACCCGACTGATAACGAAGAGCAGCACATTCCAATATCTGAAGGGGGAGGAGACCCCGGGACTGCAGATGCCGCCGCTGCTGCTACTGCTGCAACATCCGTCGAAGCTAGCAACCCACAGCCAAACGAGGTGGACAGTGGCGCTGGCGTTGCCACAGATGAAGAAGGACCGACCGCTGATGGTGATAGCAGCCCGACCGACGTGATCGTGGACGTCCCGGCGAACGCAGATGTGGCAGTCGAAGATAACGGCGATGCCCCGATGCCCATACTCACGTCAAAAGCGTCTCGTCGAGGGTCGGATGCAGGCAGTTCGCTCGGGAACCCTCTAGAAGCGTCCATGACGGTGGTCCCCAGCAACGATTTCAAGGCGATGGCGAAGGTCGCAATAGCAAACGCGCGCCTGAATCGACTCGCAGGAGGAACGAAGACGGCGTTCGAGGCCAAAATGAGTGACATCGGCGCCTTGGGGATCGGCCTCCAGCTGTACTTTATGCTCACCAAGTACCTAAGCGTGACGTTCCTCGTCATGGGTTTCATGTCGCTGCCGGCGATCGTGCTGAACAAGTACGGCCACGGAATGACGAGCAAGATGGTCGACCCGCTACAGCTTGCGTACGCGTCGCTCGGCAACCAGGGCGTGAACAGCCAGATCGCGAACAACACGCAGCTGTGCTTGCCCAAGGGAGACATTGACTGCTCGTGGGAGACGGTCACAACGCCGCTGACGACCGACCCGTACCGAGTCACGTGGATCCTGACGTTCAGTGATTGCGCGTACTCGCTCTTCTTCGCCCTCTTTTGCGTGTTCTACTGGCGCCGTGTGAGCGTCGCAATCGACTTGCACCTGACGGAGAACCTCACGCCAGCCAAGTACGCAGTGTTCGTTCGCGGATTGCCTTCCGATGCGACGGAGGAGGAGATCCTCAAGCACTTCAGCAACTTGTACGACCCAACCACGCGCGATCAGTACTTCCCGCTCTGGTTTGGCTGCTGCTGGGGACGCCGACAGAAGGTCAGGAACTCGCGACTGCCCGTACCGATGAACACCAGCGTGGTGACGAACCTGGATCATTTCAAGGGGACGAACCGGAGCGTTGACAAGAGGAAGAAGTACATGAACTCGTGGATCGCCGAGGTCAGCGTCGGCCATCCCACGGGCGGACTGCTGCGCGCGTTTCTGTCGATGGAGGTGCTGACGCAGAGCATCTCTGAAACCAAGACGCTCATCCGCACGCTGAGCGAGGAGAAGCGCGTTTCGCCATCGACATTCAAGGCGGCAGACGAAAAACTCATCCACTCGTCAACGAAGAAGCTCGACAAGCTCCTTTCTCGTCTGGACAAGGCGAAGCGCAACATTAAGCAGCTGCGGGACGTGCTAAAAAAAGCAGAGAAAGCTGAGGCAGCGCAAGCAAAACTCGAAAAGAAAATTCGCATGTCTGAGGCTGGCCCGCCGGCTGCGCTGCATCGGAGGGGGGCGGCCGCGAGGCTCACAAAGGAAAAGATGGCGGCGGCGGCCTTGAAGGCGAAGAAGGCGGCGACAAAGACCCAGCGCGCGTTCAACTGGGACGCGTGCGAGTGCGCCTTTGTGGTGTTCAACAACCTCGAGTCGCGTCGTCGGTGTCTGCGCGACTACCGTCAGTCAAGCTACTGGCTGCCACGTCGGTTCCAACCGGAACTGCTTCGCTTCCGCGACGGCAAGCACCCGCTGATCGTCGTGCCTGCGCCAGAGCCGTCCAACATTCTGTGGGAGAACCTAGAGGTGACGGACCGCGGGCGGTTCTACCGCCAGTCGTTCACCAACTTTCTGACGTTCGTGCTGCTGCTCGCGTCGGCCATCGTCATCTCGGCCGCGCAGTCTGCGCAGCAGGACTTCCAGAGCAAGATGCCACCCGCGGGGCTGTGCGAGTCGAGTCTGCCGCAAGTCTTCTACGGCAGCAGGTCGTACATGTCCGATCGGAAGCTTTCGTGGGAGCTCGAATGGGACCAAAGCTCGGCCTGCCCGAACGACGCAGACGGCAAACCGCAATACCACATCGCGTACACGAACGGAATCGTCAACGCCTTCACGTTCGCGCCGTCGTACGGTCCGTCGAACCCTTCGCCAGTGCGCTGCGTCGACTCGTGTGTGTCCGAGACGAGTGATCAGGTCTGCAGCACGCTGCCTTGCTTTAACTACCAGGCTCTCGTGATCGAAGGCGGGCAGACTTGCGAGACTTACCTTGCGAGTCACAAGCTGTATTGCTTCTGCTCGGCCTCACTCACGACCAGCATCCAGCAGTACGGCTACGTCAACGGAGCAAAGAAGCTGTGGAAGGACTACGTGCCGTGCCGAGCGTTCATCAAGGACTACTCGCTCAAGAACGCGTACATCGTCGTGGCCGCCGCGGTCGTTGTGATCGTCAACTTGCTGCTCAAGATGCTCATCCGCGCGTTTGCAAACTTCGAGCGACACAGCAGCGAGTCGGCCAAGATGCTCGCGATTGCGCTCAAGACGTTCGGCGCGCAGCTGCTCAACACGGCTATCATCGTGCTGCTCGTGAACACGTCGCTCGGACTCACGTCGGTGCCGCTCGTCAAGGAGCTGTTCAAGGGCAAGTATCGCGACTTCGAGCGCGAGTGGTACCCTAGTGTGGGCATGGGGATCACGACGACCATGCTCATCAACGCCATCATGCCGCAGCTCACACTGATAGTGCAGATGTTCGTGCTGTCGCCGCTCTCTCGCTTCCTCTCGCGCCGCTCGATCCGGACTCAGCAGCAGATGAACAAGCTGTACGCTGGCCCGGACTTTGACATGTCGGTGCGCTACCCGATGGTGCTCAACTCGGTCTTCGTGACCATGATGTTCGCTGGCGGCTCGCCCATCCTGCTGTTTATCGCGGCGTTCACGTCCGCCGCGACGTACTGGCTCGACAAGCTGTCGCTGCTTCACCTGTACTGCGTGCGCACTACGTATGACGAGGCACTGGGCGAGGTTGCGCTGCGCGCGCTGCCCTGGACGCTCGCAATCCATTTCGGCTTCTCTGCGTGGATGTACGGCAACTCGGACCTCATGAAGGCCAACTTGGTGGACTTGCGCTTGGTCATGAGGACTATCGGGCTCTCGCCGTTGCTCAAGAGTCACCCGAGCGCCACCAACGCGGACCTCTACGCGCTGCTGACGGAGAAGGCGGCCACGTTTGACGCACTGGGCAAATACGGACTCATCGTCAAGGTCGTGCGGTCGCACGTCATGCTCATGAGCATTCTCTTCGCCGCGACGATCGCCTTCATCCTTCTGTCCACGATCTTGCTGCCAGTGGTCGTGGCGGTCGCTGCGGTCGCGATGAAGGCGATCGATCGCGTCGCTCGGTTCATTCTTGGAGGCATCTCGCGTGTCTTCACCGTTGCGACGGCGTGTCTGTCGGGGGAGAAGCAGAAGCGCAAGCGGAAGCTCGTGGTCATGCCCGAGTTCACCGATGTCTTCCGCAAATCGGTTAAGCGCAGCTTCCGCCCGGATCGCGCGCTCGGCTTTCGGTGCCAGCAACTGGGTCCGCTAGAAGGAAATGACGAGGTGCCCAAGGTCGAGCTCATTTGCGTGTGGAAGGAGACCACGGTCGTGAGCGGGGCGGCGAAGCAGGAGGGCGAGCAGAAGCGCACGTGGGAGGCGATGCAGGCCCCCGTCAAGTCGTACTCGATCGAGATGAACAGCAGGTACACGCTGGCGGTCAAGGAGATCGAGGCGGCGTGGAAGGCGATCAAGCAAAGCGAAGGCGCGCTCCTGGGGAAGGTCGCGCCAATGGCAGACGACAAAGTCGCGGAGGAACTGGCAGCCGAGTCGGCGCTAGTAGCGGCGTCGATCACAGCCACGGAGCCTGTGCAGCACCCCGATGAGCGTGGCGAGGCTGCCAAACAAAACCCTGGGGGAGTTTCGGGTGAAGCTGAAGCTGGTGCAGACAATGGCGGTGCTGGTGAAGGTGGTGCGGAGCATGGCGTCAGCCCTGCAGAGACCCACTCAAGCGACTAGGACGCGGATTTAGGCTACCACCTGGGCAGCCGAGCAACAAGAAGAGATGGAACGCTTCGTACCCGATGGGTCGGTGTGTCATTTCCTGAACCGGACGCGATAGCTCCAACCACGCCTGACACCTGTGTCATGTCCTTCAGATCGAGCCGTGCAAGTGTCAATGCAGTCGTTCGTCGCGATTGGATCGCTATCCTTGGCGTGCGTCTGACCTCACGCCGGTCTATTCCCAGCGAGCACCGAGGCGTTTCCACGGCCGACTCGTGCTCACGCTCCTGCTCAGAACGCGGACGTGGAGGGTTCGGGAGACGGCAGCACCAGTTTGGACGCGTGGGGCTTCATCTTCAAGCGCCGAAGGCTGCGCTGTGTTCGTATTAATAGCTGTCACATCCCGTCAAGAGCGAGCTGTGACGTGATAAAGCCTGCGTCCTCAAGGCCGAAGCTGAAGGATCGTCTCGCCTTGAAGCCTCCAGGCTCGGCTTCGTCCTCGCGTCGGTCTGATCCAATCCTGGACGCGCGAAGCCCGCCGCAGTTGGCCCCAAAGCACCAGCTCCAAAGCACCAGCAGCCAGGCTCACTTCGGGATTTTCAGCGCGCAATCCAGCCAGCTAACGCACGCGCAGCAGCGAGAGCGCCGGCCGCCATGACGGACGCGCTCCGCCCGAGCCTGCACATCCAGACAGACAACCTGGCGCGGCTGCCGCCACCGGCGGCCGACGCAGTCCCCTCGAGCCATGTGGAGCCGATGGCCGCGACCGGCGGCAGCAGCCTCACGTTCCTCGAGAAGGCGACCAAGCTGCTGACGAGCCGGCTGAGCTCGGCGACGCTGCTGGACGAAACGCGCGCGCCGGACTGCGTGATGGCGCCGACCAGCGCCGAGTGGGGCGCGTCGATCCGCAAGGAGAAGTTCCAGGACATGGACCTGCTCGAGAGCGGCAACGCGCGCGAGTACATCAGCGAGGAGTGTCTGAGCCCGACGCAGGCCAAGTCGTGGACGTACTCGACGGTCGAGCGCGCCAGCAAGACGCAGTACCGCATGTACTGGAACAGCGACCAGTTCCTGCTGAGCGCCAAGCAGGTGGGCGGCAACTTCTTCATCTCGCAGTACGAGTCGTTCCCCGAGCGCGGAGACAGCTTGGACGAGCCGACCGGCCACTACTGCGCCGTGCTGCGCAAGGTGGGCGAGCACAACTTCAAGCTCTACTCGTGCGGCTGCGAGGGCTGCGACCAGAGCTTCAGCACCTTCACGTGCTGCAACACGCACGAGGACGCGAGCGCCGACGCGTCCGCGGCCGGCGACGGAGCGTCCGTGTCGGCGGCTGGCGGCGACGACCGCCACAACGCGCACGCGCTGACCGAGGGCGCGGACCGGCAGCTGCTGGCCGACATTTCGCACTTCACCAAGGCCGCGGGGATCGCCGGGTCCGAGATGCGCTGCTTCCAGGTCGTCATCCCGGCCGTGATGGAGGACCGGCGGTCGCGCGTGGTCTGGTGCCCGCGCGTGAGCCGGTCCGTGACGCCGTCGGGTGGCACGCCGCGCGGTACGCCGTCCCGCGAGCTCGTCACGTCTCCATCGCCGCTCAACAAGCGCCAGCACCGGTTCACGTTCGACGCGCCGACGAGCGACCGCATCAAGATCGGCAGCAAGTTACCCGTGTGGTGCCCCGAGGTGAACTCGCTCATGCTCAAGTTCCACGGCGGGCGCATTCGCGAGGCGTCGGCCAAGAACTTCATGCTCGTGGTCGAGGACGAGCCCGTGCCGAGCGCGCGCAGCGACGGCAGCGGCGGCGGCGGCGGCTCGGCGCTCGACCCGAGCGGCAGTAGCCGCGTCGTCATGCAGTTCGGCAAGTTCTCCAAGTCCAAGTTCGCGCTCGACTTCCGCTTCCCACTCGCGCCCGTGCAGGCCTTCGCCGTCGGCCTCTCGTCCTGCGCCTGGAACATCAAGCCGCCCGCCGGCAGCTAGCTGCTAGCCCCAAGGTAAGCCTGCTAGCCTCGGCTTGGTCCGCTGCGATCTACTCGATCGACGCTTCTCCCCCGCCTTGCATTCCGCCCCGATAACTTAACACTGTAACCTTGGCGAACGCGCATCGACTCCCGCTCCGGCCTCACTGCTAGTGCTGCTGCTGGCGTTCCGCTCCGGGCTTGGCCGCGCCGCGCAGCCGCACCTCGGGGCACCTGTCCGTCAGTATGCGGCGGAAGGACGCGAGCGACGGCCGCAGCGCGCGCGCGCTGGCCCTGTCGGCGTCCGCCGCCACCGGGTGGTCCGCCTCGAACTCGCGCAGCAGCAGCTCCCACGTGTAGCGCGCCGGCAGCTCGAGGTGGTGCTGCTCGACCATGGCGCTCTTGCGCTGGCCGTTCTCGGTGCGGCGCACGCGCACGCGGCGTGCGACGGGCTCACCCACGCGCTGCGCCAGCGCGCGCAGCCAGCGCGCGAGCCGCTCGCCGTCCAGCACCTTGGCGTTCTCGTTGCGCGCGTTGCCGTGCGGTGCCGGCGCGAGCCGCTTGTCCTGCGCCAGCTGCCGCCGGTAGCGGCTGAGCGAGCAGTGCGAGACGCCGAAGGCCGCCATGAAGGCCGCGCGGCACACCTCGCCCACGAGCGGCAGCCAGTAGGCGAAGCGGCTGCGCGCGCGCGCGCCCTCGGCCCGCGGGCGCGGCGCGCGCTTGGGCCGCGGCTTGGCCAGCGCCGAGATGGACAGCGAAGTGAACATGCACACCTTCTTCTCCGCCTTGCTCATGGCCGCCAGCGACGCCAACAGGTCGCCCAGGCGGTCGGCGGCGTCGCGCAGGCAGTGGCGCGCGCAGCACTCGCGCCGCACGAGGTCCGCCGCGTCCACGGGCGCGTCCGCCGCCGGCGACCCAGGCGGCGCGTCGTCCTCGCTCGGCGCGTCCTCGTCGTCCTCCGCGGCGCTCTCAGCGTCCTCCGCGCCGCTCCCTGGGCCGTCGAGACGGTTCAGCGGCTGCGGGGCGTCAAGGACGTCGCGTGTGGACGTCGCGGGGCTTGCGGGGAACGCCATGGGGGCGCTGGGGGCGGCGACGGCGGAGGTCGGCGAGGGCTGCTGCATATTGCGCGTCGGGTCCTGTAAGTCTCGTTTTGATTGGCAGCAGAGCGCTTTTACGTGGCGTTTTGGCAAAACGTCCAGTAATCGAATAAAAATGTCAGAATCGAATAAAGTGTCAGAATTGAACAAAAGTGTCAGAATACCCCCAAGGACCCGCCGTACGGCTCGTGCGCGCGCTGTATGTGGCGCCAGCACGTCCGGTCAGCGTCTACGTCGCCGTGGTATTTTGATCGAGTCGGTGGTCGCGTTCCACTAGACAAACGATTAAGCATCCGTTCGCGACAGCAAGTCCATCGTGCATGTCGTCCATGGTCAGCTCGGTTGCCATCCAGCCACCAGAAGAGACCGTTCACATCAACAGCACAACACACTCGCTGTTTGCTCAACCCACCTAGCGGACGGTACAGCTCTCGAAACACACGGACGGGCATCACGCCTTGGCCCCGCCACATTTTGGACGACAAATGTCGACTCGTTCTGTTCGAATGTCGACTAATTGTGCGCGCCGTGCTACTTGCGACCACCAAACGCATTGTCCATGGGTACCCTTGTCTTGCTCCTTGTCAGGCCGCGGCTCTGCTTCGCCATCGCCGCTCTTGTGGAAGCCATCGCCACACTGGAGCAGATACAGCCAGCATCATATCTCACCCGCAAGTGGTGGCGCTGCTGGGTCGTATCGGCTGAGAGCCAAGCACCTCCTTCGATGGCAAACGCGTTGCTGTCGATACAAGCCCATGTGCACGGCCTTGCACGCTTCCTTCCGCTGGTTGACAGTTGGCACTCGAGACGAGTTCGGTGTGGCGAGTTGGGCGGAGCTCGACTAGGAAATAACCCTCGAAATAGGCGCTTTGGATCGCATTCAATCTTCATGATAACGCCAGCTTTACGGTCCGTAAGCGATGCTTTAGACACCGAATGCCCTGCTTTTGAGGCGTTCGTCGGCTCCCGTTTACTTGTGCCGACGTGCCGAGCCGGCAATCGACTGGACTGGGCTGGACATTCGATCTGGTCTGCCCTGCGTACACTGTGCTGTACATTCACAGCAGTCCGACGGGTCCTCTCCGTGCAGCAAGCTGTTGATGGCAGCCTGCACATCTTTCGGGGTCGACGACAAAAGACAACGCCCATCGGGCAAAAATGATTGTTCGTGAATCCACAACAGCGTGCCACTCGCATCTCTTGTCGCCGCAATCTGTCGGAAAGATATGAAGCGTGAGCGGTTCCGGGCTTGCCGTTCGCCCGCGCTGATTATCAAGCGGTCGGCCGGAGGGTCCGCATCATATCTCATGCGATTGGCGAGAATGCGTGCCGAGTAATCCAAATGCAGGAGGGATGACCCGACTATACTCGTCCGTCGACGGCAGTATTACAGTCTCTATCCAAGACGTCGCCCCCCCTCCGCTCGCTCGTTTTTATTTGACTGGGTGCACATCTCATGGGTAAGTGTCCTGTGGTGATCAGGGAGATGGGGGTCTGCCGGTGCAACTAGTCCCTATACAAACGCCAAGAGAGTGGTTGCCGCGAGTCCCTGGCTGCGCTCGCCGCCCCCGCCCATGCCATTGATGTCTGCGCGCCACGGGCGGAGACAGCGGCCGGCCAGTCCTCAGAGTCACGTGGACTTCGTCGTGTTGCCCCCGTCGTGTCGCCCTCCTCGCGGTCCCCTCGGTCGGCGAGCGGGCCGGTCCCGACGCACTCGGCGACTTCTCCGAGGCCGCGATGAACTGGGCCGACGGCTTCTGGCGCTACGACGTCGCCGAGATCGCGCGCGCGCTCGCGCAGCTGGGCGCCTCGCCCGACGAGGCGCGCGACGCCCACGGCAGCTCGCTGCTGGCGCTGGCCGTCAAGTACGCCGACCCGGGCGAGCCGCTCCAGACGGTCGCCATGCTCGACATGCTCTTCCGCTGCGGCTGCCAGTGGCGCCGCGAGCCGGACGGCCGCAACCTCATCGTCTACGCGCTGGAGCGCGAGCTCCAGCCGCCCGTCGTCGCGGCGCTGCTCGCGTGGTTCTACCGGCGCCGCAGCCAGCACTACAGCAGCTGCGGCCAGCTGCAGGCCGAGGACACGGACCGGTGCCCCCACTGGGCCGACCTGGACCGCGAGGCGCTCGAGTGGGTCTGCCAGCACGCGCGCGGCAGCGACACACTGCGTCTGCTCGACACCGTCGTCGCCAGCAACAGCAAGCGGCTGGAGCTGCCGCTCCGGGCCCTGCGCGCTGCCATCGACTCCGAGGACGAGCAGTGGGCGATGGCGGTCGCGCGCCACGCACTCGTCGAGCGCGCGGTCCGGGCCGTCGACATCCCGGTGGCGGCCGAGCTCGTCCGCTCTGGCGCCGCGGCCCCTCCCGCGCTGCAGTGGCTGCTGTGGTGCGTCGAGAGCGCCATCCACGCAGGCTTGGGCGTCGTCTCGGCCCACCTCGACCGGCTGAACCACCGCGTGAGCGGGCTCGCCTCGGCCTACTACGTCCACGTCGCGACGGACAAGTCGCGGCAGGTGGGGACGTCGTCCGAGTCGTCGTCCTCCTCCTCCTCGGACTCGTCCCTGTCGGACTCGGCCCCGTCGCGGGCCAAGAAGCTGTCGCGCTCGCGGTCGAGACGCACCGGCGCGCTGTTCGTGGCCGCGCTGGCCAGGCAGTTCCGGCGCGACGTCGCCTGGGAGCACGTCCGGCTGCTCGTCATGGCGCGGCACCGAGCGGCGGGCCAGCGGCCGTGTCTGTGCCAATCGGAGCACAGCGGCGAGTGCGAGCGGTGGGGACGCGCTCATCCACTGCTGCGGATGCCCGGCTCCGTGTTCGCGCTCGTGCTTGCGTTCGTCCCGGCCTCGGCGGCCGTGCGGGAGACGCTTGAGGCCTTCGGCAGGTGGTCGCGGTGGGTCCCCCGGCGGCCGCGCGCCCGCAAGCGCTCGCTCAAGCACTGCGAGTGATGCGACGGCATCGCTGTTTCCCCCACAGAGGGGATGGGAGGAAGAGAGCCTTTTGTCTAAAGACCTGACTGGCCTCGCCCCTTGTTGGGTCATTCCCAGACACGCACACGCTCCGATAGACAGCTCCAAGGCGGCATGGCGGCGTCGGACGGCGTGTCGGTGCGGCAGTTCCGGCCGGAGGACCTGCCGGCGGTCGCGCGCATCTTCGCCGAGGCGTCCATGTGTCTGGACGACGACGAGCGCCAGCGCCACCGGTGGCACGCCATCGTGCGCGAGGTGCTCGCGAGCGACCTGGCGGCCATCGAGGCGACGTACGTGGCTCCCGGCGGCAACTTCTGGGTCGCCACGGCCACGGACGGCGCGGTCGTGGGCATGGCCGCTTTGCTGCGCGCGTCCGAGACCGAGGGCGAGATCAAGCGCGTGTCCGTGGACGTCGGCTTCCACCGGCGGGGCGTCGGCCGCAAGCTCTTGGCGCACCTCGAGCGCTGGGCGACCGACCACGGGCTGCAGCGACTCGTGCTGGGCACGGGCGCCAAGAGCGCGCAGTCCACCGGCTTCTACCAGGCGCTCGGCTTCGAGCAGCAGCCGCGCACGCCCGCGCCGACGCTCTTCCGCGACCCGCCGTATTACGAGCTCGCCATGTTCGCCAAGCGGCTCAACGCGTAGGTTTACGGGTCAAATGCGCGGATTTAACCGAGTAGTGCGCGGTGCGAGTCCTTACAAATATAAAGATAGAATCAACAGCTATCGACGAATTACGCGCGCGGAAGTCCGAATTAACCGCGGTTTTAGCCTGCTAACGAGCATCACTCGCGCGCCGGATTCGATGAGCGGCGTGATAGGACGAGCGTGGGGGGCGTGATTCGATGAGCGGCTGATGGGACGAGCGCGGCGACCGACCGAGCTGTCGAGAGGCGGGCAAGGCACTCTGCAACTCGCCGCGTGCTGGAAAAATGACCCAGGCGATCCAGGCGAGCGCCGTCAAGCCGGCCGTCTCGGTGCGCGAGTTCGCGGCCGAGGACCTAGAGCCCGTCCAGAAGCTCTTCTGCGAGGTTATATTGATGAAGTTCGCCGACCCGGCGGACCCAGTCCACGCGCCGTGGCAGACGTACGTGCAGAAGCGGCTGCAGACCGACATGGGCGACATCCCAGGCGTGTACGTGGCCCCCGGCGGCAACTTCTGGGTCGCCACGGTCGCCGACCTGGCCGGCGAGCGCATCGTCGGCATCGCAGGACTCGAGCGCAAGGCAGACGGCCAGGGCGAGGTGCGCAGCGTGTTCGTGAGCGCCCAGCATCACCGCCTGGGCATCGGCCGCGCGCTCATGGCGCGCATCGCCGACTGGGCGAAGGACAACGGCTACTCGGACCTCTTCCTCACCACGCCGGGCAACAACGCGCAGGCGCGCGTCTTCTACGAGTCGCTGGGCTTCCACTACCAGTCGTACTCCCCGCCGCTCACCGAGTTCGACGGCCTCCTCGAGCTCGCAGCGTACGCCAAGCCGCTGTAACCAGGCTCTGTATGTAAAGCTGTAACGCAGCAGCGTTGAAGCGAGCCGCTCGAGCTGGGTGGCCGTAAGAAGTGGTGTTAAAATCCCAAGCTTTGCATCCGTTGCTGCCTTCGTTGCGATATACACCCGGTGCCGCCTACAGCAAATCGAACAGAAATGCACGTGACTTGCTCAGCTGTCCCTCTTGGAGGACAGTGCGGACTCGAGCAGGCGAAGCGGGAAGAGAGAGTCTTATCGAGCGTCCGCCTTGGCGTTGACGTGGACAGGAACGAGGCCTGGTCTGGTCGGTCTCCGCACGCCCGGAGCAGAGCTGCGTGGTCGTAGCGCACGGTTTGGCCGAGGTGGCGCTTGTAGAGGTGTAGAACCTGAGCCGATTGGATGCGCGCGTGATTACCACCGCACAATCGTGATGCGATGAGCAGGAGGATGAGATGGCCCATATGTAGCAAGTCCGTCTGTCAGTCACTCCAACGCAAGCATCAAGCAATGGGTTATGGCCACTCTAGACCGCACCTCCTCCTGCCAGGATGTCCCAGTCCGCTTCGACCCACATGACCGAGTCCGTCGTCGATCCTGCCTCCAAGCATCACGCCAGGCCGGTCATTTCAGTGCGCCAGTATGCCGCCGAGGACCAGGAGCACGTCACCAAGCTCTTCCATGACGTCACGCTGATGAAGTACACCGATCCGACGGACCCGGCTCACGCGCCGTGGCGCGAGTACGCGCAGAAGCGGCTGAGGACCGACTTGGCCGACATCCCCGGCGCCTACATCGCTCCGGGCGGGAACTTCTGGGTCGCCGTCGCGTCCGACCCGGACGGTGACCAGCGTGGCGGTCGCATCGCCGGGATCGTCGGACTGGAGCGCAAGGACGAGGGCGAGGGCGAGGTGCGCAGCGTGTTCGTCAGTGTCGACCATCACCGCCTGGGCGTCGGCCGCGCGCTCATGACGCGAGCGGTGGACTGGGCGAGCGCGAACGGATACGCTCGTCCGTTCCTGACCACGGCCGCTAGGAACACTCAGTCGCGCGCCTTCTACGAGTCGCTGGGCTTCCGCCACGAGCCGCACTCGCCGCCGCTCGCCTTCTTCGACGGCCTCGTCGAGCTCGCAGAGTACGTCAAGGTGCTGTGAGCAGGGGAGCTTCGATAGATAGACGGGGGCTAGAGTAGTGACCGATGGATGGAATATAGACGCGCTGGAGATTCGGTGGCGACTATGCGGCCGCGAAAGCCGTCGCGAAAGCCCAGTGCGTTGACGCTCCGCCGCGTCATCAAGCCCAGCACTCGCATGAGCTCGACGCCGAGTCGTCGTCGAAAAGTCACTTGGTTTGAGTATGCCAAATCGCTGGAAATCCCGTCGCGAAGAGCGGGTGCGAGGGAAGCGGCTCCTCGTGGCTCAATCCCCGGTCACTCGCTTTGATTGGCTAAAACCCCGCTACGATTAAAATGTGGAGTATTTCCGTCCAATCACAGTGTCCACAGGTTTCTCTCCCTCGACTCGACGGGCTCAACGGGTCTCGGCGAGCGCGGTCTGGCGGGCGGTACCCCATCGTTAGACTCGTATTTATCGGGACGCGATGGTGTGGGCGACCGCGGCGCTGGCCGCCATCGCGCTGTCGCTCGTCTCCACGGGGCTGTCGACGCTGCGGCTGCGGCGCAACTGGGACCTGCACGTGTCGAGCGTGCGCTGGCTGTTCGTGGCCTTCTTCGCGTACTTCAGCGCCTACTACGCGGCGCGGCTCGTGTACCTCGTGTACGTGCGCGCGTCGCCCGAGGCGGCCGTGAACAGCAGCCACGGCTCGAGCGCCGCCGTGTACGAGCGCTACAGCACCATGGGCATCTACACGGTGCTCAACTTCCGCTCGAGCAGCGACCCGTACATCACGGCGCTGCTCTGCCTCGGCGACACGATGCTCTTCGGCGTCGCCGTGTGGATGTTCCCGCTCACGTACGAGCTCTCGCACCTGGCCACCAAGTCGATGGACCGCGGCCCGGAGAAGGAGAAGCGCCAGATCCGCGCCTACTCGGGCTACGTGCACGCGCTCATCGCCGGCTACGCGCTGCTCGAGTTCGTGCTCTCGGTCGTCTACGGCGGGTACACGACGGCCACGCAGCGCTGCCTGCTCAGCATCTACTGCATCCAGTTCTGCAGCTTCTTCTACATGGTCTGGCTCATCGTGCGCCTGCGCATCGGCGGCCGCAAGTACGAGAACGTGCGCGGCCAGTTCGTCACCTCGCCTATCTACCAGCGCCTCACGCGCATCATGTACGTCTGCGTCGCTCTGTCGCTACTGCTTGTCACCCTCGCGTCTCTCTAACGCGCTGGCGCTCCCGTCCCATCGGTCTAACAACCCCGCAGGGCCGTGTACGCGCTCTTCTCGTTCCAGTTCCAGCTCGCGTCGGTCGTCATGTACGCCGTGCCGGACAAGGAGGACCAGCTAATCGGCTTCATCAGCGTGTCGTCGATCCTCAACAGCCTCACGGGCCTGGCGCTCGCCATCACGACCATGTGCAGCCAGGTGTGCGTGCTGCAGGCCTGCCACTTCTGTCTGCCGGACGACATCGAGGCGCAGATGCAGGCGCGGCTCATGCAGGCGGGCGGCGAGCTCGCGACGCCGCGGGACACGCTCGCGCACGAGCTGGTCGAGCCGCCGCTCGTGAACCCCGTGTTCGTGTTCACGGACATTGAGTCGTCCAGCGCGCTGTGGGGCATCGGCGACGGCACCATGATGCAGCGCGCGACCGAGATCCACGACAACGTGCTGCGGTCGCTGCTGAGCAAGTACCGCGGGTATGAGATCACGACGGCGGGCGACGCGTTCCAGCTCGCGTTCCACACGGTGCGCGAGGCCGTCGAGTACTGCCTGGACGTGCAGCTGCAGCTGCTGGTGGCCAACTGGCCCAAGGAGCTGCACCTCGCGCTGCCGGCCACGCGCAAGCACCGCGCGGGCCACCGCCTCATCTTCAACGGGCTGCGCGTGCGCATGGGCATCCATGACGCGGTCGAGGGAGACGGGCCGCTCATCCTGGACGTGCACGCCGTGACGGGCAAGATGATCTACACTGGCGCGGCCGAGGTGATCGCGAACGAGATCGGCGACCTGGGCGACGGCGGGCAGATCCTGGTCACCAAGCGCATCGCCGACTGGCTGTCCATGTACGAGGACCTCGTGTCGATCGAGAGCGTCGTGGAGCGCGTGGGCGAGTACGCCATCCCGCAGATCAACGCCAAGCTCGAGGTCTTCCAGGTGCTGCCGGCCGTGTTGAGCAGCCGCCGGAAGGAGTTCTCGTCGACGCTGCGCAAGCGCCCGGCGACCTCGTTCGGCACGAACGGCTCCTTCTCGAACGTCTTGAGCGGCACCCGCGAGCGCGTCAACAGCGTGGCCTTCATGCGGCGCCTGGCGCAGCAGCAGGAGTACCAGCAGCAGCGGCCGCTGGCGCGGCACGCGTCGCAGCACTCGGTCTTCGGCCGGCCCAGCATGCAGTTCTATGAGCGCGCCACGAGCATGTAAAGTATGTAGTGTGAATTGGAGCGAAGGAGTGAGTGGGCGGGAAGCAAGTACTAGTCATATCAAGGAGCGTGAGTGGTCGAGCGCCATGCATGTCGGTCGGGCGTCAGTGACGTGTGTCTCTCGTGATGGGACAACAGCTTTGAGACCATGTAGACGAAGGATGCCTCCGTCCTGTTGCGTTGATGGACTCTTGGGTCAGGCTCAAGAGACTACGAAGCACTACTAGTGTAGAAGGAGGGCAGTGTACAATGCGTTCTCTTTCTGATGCGTTTACTCCAAAACTGCTCGTGTTGCAAGTCAAAAACCGGCAGCGACGCGCGGTGAAGTGGCGGAGAGGAAATGCATGTGCAGACGCAAACGCTCGGTCGAACATGTAGACGTCTAGGCAAGGACGCCCTCGCCCGCGCTCCGCGAAGCGTCAGCCGTTCACATCTTGCAGTCCTTGCTGCTGACCGTGGCAGTCGTGGCGACAGGAGTCTCCTGCGTGACGTCGCCCGTCGTGCTCGGCGAGTCGCCAGCAGTCGTGGGAGCCGGGGTGACAACCGGGGCCTCCGACGAGGCGTCGCCCGTGGTCGAGTCGTCCGTCTCGTCGTACGAGGCCGAGTCGTCCGAGTAGTCGTCCGTGTTCGAGGCCGTGGTCGAGCCCGTGGTCGAGCCCGTGGTCGGGGCCGTCGTCTCGCTCGGGGTCGGGGCCGCGGTCTCGCTCGGGGTCGGGGCCGCAGTCTCGCTCGGGGTCGGGGCCGCAGTCTCGCTCGGGGTCGGGGCCGCAGTCTCGCTCGTGGTCGTGGTGGTCGTGGTGGTCGTGTTGCCGCCGCTGCCCGAGGGGATGGTCACGTGCTGCGTGGTGGTGTCCGAGCCGAAGAGGCCGAAGTGCGTCTCGTAGTCCTGGCCCGAGTAGCTCGTGGTCGTGTCGAACATCATGAAGAAGTAGGCGCTGCCCTTGCTCTGGGACCACGTGGCGAAGTCGTTGATGTACTGCTGCATGCCTTCGTACGAGGGCGTGTTGCCCTGGTACGTGGAGCCGGCGTAGGGCCAGCCCGTCTCGGTCACGTGCAGCGTGCTGGCGTCGTAGCCGACGTCGATCAGCTGCTGGTACTGCTTCTCGAGCTTGGTCACGGCGCTGTCGTCGCCGTTGGTGAAGAACGGGTAGATGTTGACGCCGATGACGTCCGAGGCGCCCTTGAGCGCCGCGGCGTTGTCCGTCTCGAGCCACTCGTTGATGCGCTGCACCGTGCCGACCGGGATGCCGTAGCTCGACACGCAGGCCTTGACCTGGTTGATGTAGCCGACGAGCGCGTCGGCCGGGAAGCTGCCGAACGAGCCGTCGGCGTTCTTCAGGTTCTCGTTGCCGACGTAGACGGCCTCGACCGCGCTCGCGTGCGTCTGCACGGCCGAGCAGACGGCGTCGATCTCGGTCTGGATGAGCGACGCGTCCGTCATCTGCACGCCCGCGGCGATCTTGAGGCCGGCCGAGGCGGCCGCCTCGATGGCGTTGACGCTGCCGAAGAGCGTCTGGAACGTGCGAATGCGCTGGAAGTAGGTGCCGACGATCGAGAAGTCGCTCGCGATCACGGACGTGTCCACCGACGAGTGGTGCCACGGCGCGTAGCACACGCCGGTGGAGAGCGCGCCGGCGTCGACGCCCGCGGCGACGGCGGCGGCCACGACCAGCGCGGCCACGCTCGAGTACGTGGCGGAGACCATGGTCGCTCGGCTGTGGAAGGGGGAAAGAGAGAGAGGAGAGGAGACTGCGGGGCGCGAGGCGGATTGGATTGTGAGGGAGGAGCGGCGTCGCAGGCCGCGATCGCCCGCCCGCCCGCCCGCCGCCTCGACTGCGCGCATGGTGAAAGGGAGAGGCGCCGCAGCGTGCAACGCTTATTCAGAGGATAAGAGGCGAACCGTCTTTTCCGCTGCCGAACGACCGACGCGGCGGCGTAAGTACGTACAACGGAGTGCCGGCGCGACAGCTGTTGCCGCGCCAGTACGCACGTAGTCGACAGCCGGTGCGGCATACTGAGCGCGAGTCGTTTTGGGGGAAACGGCACCGACGTTTCTGCACTTGGAGGGCGAGTCGCCATATGGCGTGGGTGAATCGATGAACTGTGTGGGCTCTGCACGGCGTGCACGCCAATCTGGGTATCGGCACAGTAGACAGTTCGGTCGGTTCAACCAGACGACCGCTTGGTTTATGCATCAACACTTTGACTCGCTCGCTGACTTTGAAAATCGCTCCGGTTGTAGCTTACACACCACTCTTTGTCAAAATAGGACCTTTTAAGTGTTCAAAACGAAGGGATCACGACTCGTTTGCGCCACGAATGGCGCGAGCACGTGTGGCCTTACGACGAGGCGGTCTAGTCGGGGTCCGCCTGGATAGCTCGCGAAATGCGACCGCGCGATACGCAACTGAATGGCTCGCGATAACGCAGGATCACGAAATGCAAATTTTTCACGGACGCGATTGGGGTGGATTTTGTTGCACTATCCAAACTCTCGGACCTCGTCGAATCGCATCAACTTGTGACGCAGCAGTGACTTTACCTAAACGCTCTGACTTCCAACCCCATTTTAATCTGCAAGCCGACCATATGGTATCAATTTTCGGAGCCCAAGATCTTACAATTGGCAAGTATCGTGAGGATAACCCATCTCCGATCATAAACTTCCCGAGGGTTTGAGTGTCCCTTTGAGCAGTCGGTCCGCCCCCTTCTGACTCTGACGCGCGCCAAACTGAAAGCACGATCGTCGTCGTCCTGCCGCCCGTCGGGGCTTTCGCCTTTGCGGCAGCCAAAGGAACGCGCCATGTATCCACAAGCGCGCTCAGCCCAGGCGCTGTATCCGGATATGGCGCACTGTCATTAGTGCGCTTGAGGTGATCTTATTATGAGCAGGGTGCATCAACTGTAACTACGGTAGCGCTTCGTCAGGCAAATAAAGGTCGCAGCGGGAGAAGACGCGAAGACTTCAGGGGACAGCGACTTGTGGCCGGGAGCGCGCAAGGAACCCAGCTGACCGGGCGGCAGGAATTATTTTGCGGCGAACCCTGCGACGCCCGGGGTGACCGCAAACAGGCGGCGCTCATGTCACGGTCGTCTGTCGTGGTTCGCACTCCAGTTACAGTACGAGTCGCACGTAAAATGAGTCAGCGCTCCAGTGCGACCGCACTTTACGGGAGGAGCGCTGCAACGCGTTCTAGTGCTTCAACCCGTACATAACCTTCGTCCACGGTGCACTTACAGTGTACACTGGACGCCAGAATTGGAGGCTCGGGATGGACGGACGTCGGCCGCGTTCGTCTACTCGCTGGAGGGAATGTGCGCGAGGGATGCGCCGAGTGTTCCACGCCAAACTTGGTCGTCTACAGAGTACACTGCTAATATACTGTTGGTCGCCGCCAGCGTCGCGCCTGGCGCCGTGCCGCGCTTAAATACTGCCCAATCCCTCTCGCAACCGCGCCCGCTATCCTACCCTATCATCTACTTGCGCCCCGGCCCGGCGAGCGCTGCCGCGGCCGGTCGGCGTCGTCGTACTCGTCGTCGTCGTCCATGCCCGCCTCCCGCTTGAGCCAGTCCGTCAGGTAGAACTTGCCGAGCGCGAACAGCCGCAGCCGGTCGCCGCCGAAGCGCTCGCCGTAATGGTAAAACAGCCACTGCAGGATCTCGAGCTCCCCTGCGCTCGTGGCGTTCACGAACGCGCGGGACGAGCAGCCCTCGGTCCGCTCGGCGTGCAGGAACAGCATCACCTCGAAGTGCCCGCCGGAGGCGGCGCCGTCCATCGCGGTGGACGTGCAGCCCTCGGCGCGGTTCGTGTGCAGCCAGCGCACGACGTCCAGGTGTCCGTGCGTCGCCGCGTCGTTCATGGCGCGCCGCGTGCAGCCCTCGGCCCGGTGCTCGTGCAGCCACTGTACGACGTGCAGGTGGCCGCCGCCTGCGGCTCGGTCCATCGCGCCCGCCGTGCACCCCTCCTCGCGGTGGGCGTGCAGCCACTGAACGACATTCAGGTGCCCGTTGGTGGCCGCGCCGTCCATGGCGTCCGTCGTGCAGCCCTCCTCACGGCTGCGGTGCAGCATCTGCACGAGGTCGAGGTGGCCGTTGCGGGCAGCCAGGTTCATGGCGCCGCGCGTCGCGCCCTCGCTGCGATTCGCGTGCAGCCACTGCACCACGTGCAGGTGCCCCGACCCGGCAGCCCAGTCCATCGCTGCAGACGTGCATCCCTCGGTCCGGTTGGCGTGGAGCCATTGAACCACGTCCAGGTGGCCGTCCCAGGCGGCGTAGTCCATCGCGCGAGTGGAGCAGCCCTCGCTTCGGTTCGCGTGCAGCCACTGCACAACGTCCAAGTGGCCGTGCTGAGCCGCCAGGTTCATCGCGTCGATCGAGCACCCCTCGCTCCTGTTCGCATGCAGCCACTGGACGACCTTCAGGTGTCCGTTGCTCGCCGCCTGGTCCATGGCTTCGCTGGTGCAGCCCTCGCGTCGGTGGCTATGGAGCCACTCGACAACGTTCAGGTGCCCGTTGCTCGCCGCTTTGTTCATGGCGGCGGTTCCGCAGTACGCCGAGTTGTCGTGCAGCCACTGGACGACGTGGAGGTGGCCGTTGGCCGCGGCGTCGTCCATCGGGATCGACGGGCACGAGCTGAACAGGTTTCGCCGAAGCCACTTGAGGACGTCCAGGTGCCCGCCGGTGGCGGCCAGCACGGCGGCGTACGGCGACCACTCCCCCCGCACCTCGCAGAGCCACTTGACCATGGGCAGGTTGCCGTTCCGAGCGGCCTCCTCGAGCGTCACAAAGAACATGTGCGTGGGCGGCGGCGACGTGTGGTCCTGCAGCCATGCGGCGACCTCCAGGTGGTCGTTCTTGCCGGCGTAGTAGAGCTCCTTGGCGCCCCAGAACACGTCCAGCCGCTGCTCGCCCACGTTGCCGGCCTCCTCCTCCTTGCAGCTCTCGGTGGCGACGGCGGTGGCGCCGACGCGGAGGCTGCGCGAGTGCAGCCACTGGAGCGCGCGCAGCTGGCCGTGCTTGGCCGCCTCCTCGACCGCCCGAGTCACTCGGCAGCCAACGAAGTGGCCAGCCAGCCACTGCATGACCCGCAGGTCCCCGCGCGCCGCCGCGTTCGCCATGCTCAGCGTGAACTGCCACTGTCGGTAGAACGGGTCGTCGAGCTCGGGTCGGCCCTCGCCACGCGCTCGGTGCGCCAGGCGCTCCAGCAGGTGCGCCGCGCAGTCCGACTGCCGCGCGCTCGCGCTCGACACGCTCCAGCGCGCGGAGAAGTCGAGGAAGTCGCTCACGGCGCTCACGACGTGCGCCAGGGCGGCCACCGGCGGCCGCGCGCGGCAAACCACCGCCGCGCTCGTGAGCGGCGGCAGCGCCATCCGCGTCCGGCGTCCGGCGTCCGGCGTTGGCTGCTGCTGCTCTCGGCCGCAGACCCGGGCGTCCTCGGCTCGTCGGTGGCGCAGCGCGGGCGTCGACGTCGCCGCAGACAACGAACGCTTCGCCGCCGGCGAGTTGGAGGTCGGAAAGTCGAATGAGGGGCGGGAATCTGGTATTTTGGATGCCAATCAACACCGTAACGCGCGCTGATTGGTGGATAACCACCAGTCTGTGTTTTCTACCTTGGCATGGTTCGTAGAAAAACTGTTCAACATGGGGTATTACATACTATAATTGACCAATAAGAAACAGCCGCCCTTTTATTGACAAATCACCTGCTTTCAGTTATTCCATTTAGACGTAAAGCTTTGCCGATCGTGAAAAAAGGTGGAAATTGTCACTATTCTGCGCGTGTCCCACTCACTTTCTCATATATCAGCACCAGAATGGTGCTTTTTTCACCGTTTTGTCCTTTATATTGAAGTGCAACAGTTTGAGTAATAACTAGAACGACTGTGCTTTGCTGGATGTTTTTAATACTGTTTTACTTTCGAAACACACAAGTATAGTTTACAGATCCAAGAAGTAAACAACGGGTTCGGTTTAAATACATAATTTACGGTTTGAAAGGAAACTTTTATACTTAACCCGGTCGCGAACGTCTTTGGTTTGTATAGTATACAAACTCAAGTAATTTCATTTTTAAACGTTCGAAAACGGAACGTTTGGAAAACCACTGTACTTCTCGGTATGTTCAACACCTATCATACAGATGTACATCATGCACAAATATTTTCTTAAACGTTCAAAAAATATTGTTTGGATGGTCACGGTACTGCAAAAAAAATGGCCTGTTGAAGAACAGTATAATGTGCCAAAAAATATCGTTTTATCGCTGATGTATGATGAAGTGAACTGGATCATAGCCAAACGTTCCAAAAAGGCTACTTTGTTCGCGAAATAGTTAAAAGTAAATAGAGAAATCAGAAAATATTTCGAAAACTATATTTAACTCTAAATATATTGATCATAGACGGATGCCATTGTAAAAGTGAACTAGCCATGCACCGCCCTGACACGTGTCAAGGCAACAACATAATCAAGCAAATAAACGAAGTGCGCAAGGATTTTTGTCGCGCTGGCGATGCTCCTGCTGCAGCTGCGGTTGGGACGCTGACCGCGGAGGATACGAAGACTATGTACTGGTCGCGTGACGAAGCGGAGCTGCAGACGTTGGCGATACTAAAAAGAGAGTTGGCTGCACTGTCCAAGCGACGAAAATAGGGAGATTTGGAACCGCGGCCAGCCAAGTTCATAGACAAATCGGCGCAGAAGCGCCGCAAGATAGTTCGGCACGGCAGCAGAGTGTCGAATTCCACGTTTGGGATCGCTTGTAACGGGGTCTACCCCTGTTGCATTTGTAGGTAGAAAGTTGCATTTGTAGGTAGAAAGTTACATTTGTAGGTAGGGTTTCGAGACCATTACTTTAGTAGGTAAATTTCGGACGCACGTCGGGTTCTCCCGACGTCGTGCTGGCGCCCTCTGATTGGCTGGAATTTGGGACGCAGCACTATTTCGACCAATCATGACGCAGCACTGCATTTTAATATGCCCAGGGCCTCCGCCCTGGTCGAAATTCATTTCAGAGTTGAAAATCCACCAAGCCTCAGAGTCTCGGCCGCCCGAGACTGCCTCCGCTTCCTCGCACGCCACGTGCAAGCCCGTGGCGTAGCTTTAGGCCCGTTACATCGCTGAGAAGGAGACCAAGAATGCGATCGGCGATCGGCGATCGGGGCGGCATTTCCCGCACGTATGCTGAGCTTTTTCAGAAACCAGTCGGCGCAATGGTGCTGTGATCCAGCAACATCGAGTATCGGCTCGACATCGACTACAGCTCCGCTTGTATTTCTACTGGGGTTGGAAGTGATCCGTGTGACTACGCGGTGCCTTGTTTCCGGACTAACTACCAAAACGAGGGGTTCGAGTACGTGTTTCCGCCTGCTACTTGTTGCTTGTTGCTGGCCTTCAGTTGTGTACGGACACCGTTACATGAACGCGCGTGATCTCGTGCTGCACCGGACGAATTCCGGATTGGGCGTGTTTGCTGGGCGGATGATTGAATCCGGCTCGATTGTCGGGCCATATGTCGGAGTTGCGACCTTTCGCGTTCCGCGCAAGACCAAGCAGTACACAATCATGCTTCACTCTAAGACAATCAACAGGAAGACAGCGTTCCTGTCCGCGGACAAAGCGGAAAATACCATGCGTTTCATCAACTACACCTTTGCACGGCGTTATTCACAAACTCAACAATGAAAATCAAATCGTGCACACTCATATTCAAATATTCCTGCAATTATTGATATCTGCATCATTTAAGCCTCGTACAATTTATTCAAGCGCCGACAGGAATATCCTCGTACTGAGGCGCCATGTGGTGAAAGCAAAGCGAATGCCCGAAGGCGCGGCTACAGTGCTCTGTGGTGACCGTTTCTTGGAGCAGCGGGACGGCCGCAAGCTCCAAATACATCGAGCGATTCTCGGCGATGGTCTTGCTCGGCGGAACGCGCAGAAATCCGGGGCGTCGGCCAGCAAGAAAAGGCATCACAGCGCTCGTATACACCGAGAAGACATTCTCTATCGGATTTAGCATGGGCGAGTACAGCCCAAGCCGAAGAACGTCTGCGTCCTGGAACTCTGCATCCTCGAACACTTCGTCTACGTTGTTGTGACAGGGTGCGTTGTCCAGCACCACGGCGACCTCGCGAAGCGACATCTTGGTGGCGATGTGGCGCAAGAATCGTCGGATGAACTCGTTGGCGCCGGCCGCTTTGAAGGAACCAAACTGCGACTCGTAATACTCTAGACCAGTGCTAGAGATCACAGCAATCACATGTATGTTCTTACCTTTGCTTGCGACAGTCGTCTGCACCGCGCTGGCCGCGCGCGCTCCAGCCGCGGTCACGCGAGCACCATAGGTTGAAATTTGTTTCGTCCATGTAGAACACCTTGCGGTTGTTGCTCATCGCCTCGTAGAACTTGAGAACGTACTCGCGGCGCTTTTCCTTGTTGATGTCGGAGTTGCGCGTGTTCACGTCTCGGTGCAGCTTCTTAAGGGTGAAGCATCGTCCTTTAAGAGCGCGACGGACGTCTCACGACTCACCTTCGTGTCGTGGTTCTGCTCGACGAGCTCCGCCATCTCCTCGAGTGTTAGCTTGGGCGTGGACGCGAGCTCGTCGAGGAGGAAGTCGACATGGTGAGGGAGCAGCTTCTTGGCAGAGCCGCCCCGCTTCTTCTGCTGCCCGCTCCAGTCTCCTGACGCAGAGGCCGCTTGGATCCGCCTCTAAGCCGTTCGCTCGTTGACACCGTCGAACTCGGCAGCAGCCTTCCAGTTTCCCCCGTCGCGCACCTCATCAAGTACACGCTCGCGCAGCTCTCACGAATATTTCTTGTACTCCTTGGTCCTCATCGCGCAATTCTGGAAGTGAGCGATTCCTGCGCGCACACGAAGTTCCCGCGCGCGCAAAATTCCCGCGCAATTTGACCATGTCAAAGTAATCCCTACGTCATTTGGTTTCGCCATGCACTATCAAGTATTGTAGGTTTCTTTGAATTTGAGTGTGCACGATTTGATTTTCAATGTTGAGTTTGTGAATAACGTCGTGCGAAGGTGTACAGTTGCGATTCCAAATGTATGTTTGGCAAGACGTTCGACCTCGACTGGCCGAAAATGGTTGTGCGTGCTGCTCGCTGTATCGAAATGGGCGAGCAGTTTACCACCCACTACGGACACACGTGGTTCCTTTGTACGTACGGCTTACCCAAGTGCCGTACCCGCAAAAACCATCAACTAGTGAGCAGCCTCGGGAACGACGCAGCGAAGAAACACGAAATTCATAATGATGGTGACAACAGTGACGACAGCGTCAACGATGGAGAGGATGCGTGAAGATTGTAGACCGGTGAAAAATACAGAAAATGAACAATGCTGCATGTTGCATTTTACATGGTCCAGGCGAGTGCGCCTGTAACGTGCTTGTTGGTAGGACGTAGGTAACTTCAACACGATTGTTTTCTTGACAAACAAGAAAGCTGGTTGTCGATGTATACTGTTGTCGTTGTATGGGTTAATGGGTTCAAATCGCGCTGTTGCAGAACGTTCTATGCGTGTCTAGTAGGTTCTTAGCTTTTGACTTGGTGTCTAACGTCGGTCTAAAGCGAGGAGGGTGGCTGGTTGTCCTGGTATCTGGTTTAGTTCGTACAGTGTATAGTATCGGACAGGCGAACCCGTGTCGACACCATACTTGGCTGACGTTCAGTGGTAAGCGCGATCAAAACGCGCGTACGAAAAACATTGGGAAACGTGTCTAGTAGGTTGTTAGCTTTTGGCTTGGTACCTAACGTCTAGGCTTTTCTCTTATTTGCCACACGTCAGTTAGCTCGATGCGACCGGGTGGACACATACCTGCTGGAATGCCAATGGCAGTGCTGCTGAAAATACAAAATTGTTGGAGTAAATGAGAAACTGCAAGTATCCGAGTCTCGGGCTTGCGAAATCTCCGTTGGCCGGTAACGTCCAGCAAATTTGCGGTGTCCGGAGTGTTCTGTAGCTGGAAAAAAAAGTCACGTAACCGTAGAAAACCTTGGCTTCTGGAATGGTGCAGAAGAAGATATGAGGTTTCAAGTGTCCGAGGCCTTGGTCCCTCTCCCACCATCATGATAAATTTGTTTCAAATGGACGCCTTGAGTCATTGATGCTGAAGTTGCGCGTGTTGCAAATGAGCTGGGCAAACGATCTACCAGACACGCAATGTGTCAAGCCAGAATGAACTGATATGAATCCAATATTTTGTTTGCTCGCCGATTTTGGGATGGCAGCGTACAGTATATCGAATCATATGCCCACTCCGTTCAGTGGTATCAAAAACAGTGCTAATGCAGGCGCAAACCATTGCGGTAGTGTAACCATCGCTGACGCTGAGGGCATGACATCTTGAATGAAACTCAAACGAAACGACGAGGGAAAGGATAGGGGGACGGGCAGGCTAAGTCCGCCTTTGGGATATTGGCCAGTACAACCGCTCCTCCGACATCGGCCCCTAAGAAAGCTTGTATCGGTATTCGGCTGCTTGACCAATAAAGATTTGCGCATGCGCTTGACTAGGTGAGAAAACGGGATGGAATTAGTCTCAATGTCGCAGTGTTTCAGAGCAGTGGCACAACGATCATACGCATGATCACTGCGGGCCCTCTCATTGTTCTCCCACAATGTTGCAAAAGGTGGCAACGCGCAATAATGACACTAGAACCAGACAGCCGAAACGGGTGCTTGTCGGTATTGTTGAGCTTTAAGCGGCACTAAAGAGTTAGACGCTCGCCATTTTTGACACGACCTCGACACCGAGCGACTCTAAAAACGCGCAGAGGTCGGTTAGGGCAGGGTTGGAATGAAAAAAAGGCAGATTCGTCGATATTAAGCGTGAGGTCTGAAACGCACGAGTATCTTGACACCGCGTTCAGGAACCGCTTGCTGTTTCGTTGGTCGGATAGTAAGCCTGTGCAGTCGTCAACAAATGCAAGCACATGATTCGGCGGTCGTGGGTTGGACAGAACGATTACCACATTCCCGTCTAAGGTAGCATAAGATGGGCTCAATGAAGGTTACAAACAGACTGGCAAATGTGGGTCTGCTTGGTGGACACCAAATCCAATCTCAAAGTAGCGACTAGCTGTAGCTTTGGCAAGCACCGTAACCAATGCTCCTTTGTAAAATGTTTTACATCACGTCGAAAGTTTTGACTGAAGCCATAATGTCATAGAACTTGGTCTAGAGCAGACCAGAGCATACTGTCGAATGCCTACGCGAAGTTTAGATGGCGCGCAAGGCGTGGTCATAAAGAATGCGAGCTCGCAGCAAGAGTCAGCGACTGGGAATGTCGATCATCACGGAGAGTTGGGAGCGGCGGGCGACCAGCGCGACTTCGAGGCGACGACGAGCTGTAGAGCTGGAACCGATCTGCAGCCGGTATTTCCAGAACCAAACCCAGTCGTGTTTGGACCAATTCGTGGCGGAGGAGGCGGCTACCGGGTTGAGGACAGTGAGGACGAGGGCAAGGGCGTCGAGTCCCGGCAGCTCCGCCGGGCGTCTCGTTCGACTACCATCGCGTCGAACGAGAGGATCCACCAAGTCGTGGCGTACCTCGGAGCGAGCTCTCGCCAGCGCAAGCGGCGTGCTGAGCGAGACCCGGATGAAGACGAACTGGAGAAAGACAAGCCGGCGCATGAGGAGTGTGACATCGACAAGCTTGTCGAACGGTGCGTGGTGAACGGTGTCGTTGAGTACAAGGCCAAGTGGGTGCGTGTGGAGCCTGGCGAGGGGGAGTACTCGTGGGTAACAACAGAGGATGATAACGGTGCCGATGGCTGGAAGGATGTGGTCGGTCGGTTCTACCTCGCGAAAGTAGGCAAGCCAAACCTCAACTTCTCCGAGTGGATCGCTCGCGACCTCGAAGTCATCATGATGGGGAACAGTGGGGCACACTCGTGTGTGTACGAGGCTATCCGCGAGATCCTGAAGATGCAGGGTGCCGAGTTCGAGCTCACCGACGAGATCATCGCTGAGTACGAACTCATCCACAATATCAACCGCTCCAGCCAGCGCGGATTGTCGTCGGCCCAAGCCCAGCGGTTCTTCGAGTTCTTGGTCCGGAAAGGTTGATCGAACCTCTTGAAGAGCAACTCGTACACCGGAGGCATCGTGGGACCGCCTGGTATTGCGATGGCAGCGAGAGAGCCTGGCGTCTACTTCGTCGGAACCATGGATTCCTTGCGCCGCGGCCATTGCTTCGCGCTGCACGTCGTCGAGGAGTACAGGTCGTTGCAGGCCACGGTGTACGAGAACGGCTCCGCGATGAATCTCCTTGACTACCCCTCCGCTGACCACATCCGTTGGGTGCGGAAGTGCGTCCCAGCCGAGGGACCTGGGCGTTACGATGAGTCTGGAGACGCCGAGTCGGAAGTTGTACTACAGCGTGAGGTGAAGCCCATCAAGGCGAGGAAGAAAAACCGCAACCGCCATAAGCGTGCTCGAAAGGCTCGAGAGGCGAAGGCAGTGGCCGCTCAAGCTGCCGCGACAGCCGACAACTTGACTATGGTAGACAGGGACATCGACGACGAAGCGGAGGAAGCGGAGCCGTGAAACGCCGGTTGGAAGATTCCAAGACCCTGTGAGTCCGAGGCTTCGGCGCGGCGTTGGCAGTGCATGTGGTAGTCCCTCCGGCGGAGAAGCGGGTGGCGCCGAGGTAGACCAAGAAAAGAGCCATAATGCCTGTGAATACAGCCTTTGATGATGAGGGATCTTTCGTCCTCTCGGGTCGCACGTCATCGACCAAGTCGGCGTTAGAGGGGCCGTTGCCGAAGGTGCTACTGTTGGATCCATGAGGTGCCAGGCCGGACCGCCATGCATCTGATGTGCTTCAGGTCCGCCTGGCACAGCGCCGCACCCATCTATTGGATTGACCCTGGATTCAGGCCTGGTGCAATCAAGGACACCGGGAGGGCACAGGTCGTACACAGAGATAGCAGGAAGGTAAGTCGAGCCAGGAGGCAGACAAGCAGGCAGGCAGGATTCTCACTTCTCAATCTTCACCAAGACCAACAACTGCTTCTCTCGCATCGCTGACAGCTACACTTCTGGGGGACTTCGCTGGATCAGCGCCAGGATGCTCTCCCGGTTCATGGTGGGCGTCGTCTCCTATAGAGCTTTGAGAGTACGCCGGCAAAGCTCGCGGAGTCGAGGGTTGTCATACACTTTGGCGAGTCGCTGGAGGTGGAGCTTTACAAAACAACTCGAGTGGGCGACCAGAATCACCTCGCTCGATGTAGTCTCTCGGTGGTAGATCTGTTCATTGCGATGAATCCACAAGCTCCGGAGTACGATGTTGCGGATGACGTTGAAGTCACGGAGAAAGTTGTGCTGACCGATGCGCACAGCCGATCGCGATAACCCAGGATCCTGCAGAAACAGCACCGCCTCCCAAGACAGTGCCGTATCTGTCAGCGCCAAGAAGCATGAATCGATGGCGGCCCCGAGAACGAAGAAGGCGGGCGAGAGCGGGTCACACTGGTTGACGCCGCATCCACGCTCGAACTAGCCGCTTTTGACTCCGTCGACATGTACGCTGACGAGCGTACCTGAAAATAAGGTCTTCACCACATTCCAACCCGTAGTATCAAAGCACTTGGTCAAGGGCCGCCCAGAGCATGCTGTTAAACGCCTTCGCGGAGTCTAAGAGAACGGCACCAGTGTCATCTAGCCCTCCGGTCGGGCAAAAGTCCTGAAGGTCTTTCAAGCGAAGCAGTGCGTGGCGGATTCATCTCATGGGTATGAAATCAATCTGATCGACGAAGATGAGCTTCAAAAGGATCGAGGTTAGACGGCATGGCAGCATCGACGGGCCGTCTAACCTTAGACCACTGCACCAGATTGAAGCATAGTTTACAAAACATACAAAACACATACACTAACAAAACACACACACAAACGAGTGGCTACAACGAGCCCAAACCGCATGCCTATGCACACAATACACTCATACCACCATAAAAG
>JAADXX010000880.1:0-11099 GCA_023338025.1 Phytopythium oedochilum
CAGCCTTGGGCGACGTCAGCGCGCAGCTGAACCACGTCCGAGCGAGCACGACACGTTGTCAGAGACTGTTGGTGTGAATGAAGGTTTATGTGCAGGCGCTTGCAGCAGCTGAGAGCGTACATGATGAAGGTCCAGAGCAGGTAGAAGAGTCCCGTGTTGGCCAGTGTCTCCCGTGGCGACATGTCGGCTTGCACGGGCCCCCAGACGTCGTACAGCAAGCGAGCCTTGTCGTTGTAGATGTGCTGCAAGCCGTGTGGGACGCCAACACAGCCGCAGCCGTTAGCACTGACGAGTGGGGAAGGCCTTCCATAGCAGTATCCTTAGACAAGACACCCACGTCGTACGCCTGGTCGATCTGCTGCCAAATGTGCGCCGGCATCTCGCCCTTCTGGAACAAACTGCGCCAGAAGGCGTACTTCTGCGCCCACACGTAGTGCGACTCGATGCGGCTCATCTACCGGCAGCACAGGGGTCGTCAGCGCCTTCCTTCCTTCCTTCTCTCTCACCCTCTCGAGTCACGTGATGCTCGCACCTGCAGCAGCTTGTACACGTTCGGCTCGCTCCACCACCACTGCAGCAGCTGCTCGGCGCCACGGACGGAGTGGTTAGATCAGGGGAGTGTGCGCTTGAGCTGGGCCGGACCAATGCGGCGCGGGTTACCGCTGGGAGCCCGACGAGCGCGAGCGGCACGAGCAGCGACACGAGCGCCACCTCGCGCGGAGTCGTGCGCTGCCCGCGGCTTAGCAGCCAGCGCGCCGCTAGCGTGGACGCGGGCGCCACGACCAGGAGGCAGTACGCGGCCGCGTACGAGTCCTCCAGCGCGTCCGGGTACAGCGAGGCCGACAGCGGCGCGGCAGGCGCCTCGTCCTCCATGGCGTCCATGTTGGCTCCACGTCAACGCTCGGGGGTTACGTTACACTGCGTACCATCGTAAATTGTAACCCTTGTGAAGTCTTACTTTCGAAAACACAGAGGTTACAATGTTGTTGGGGAGTCTGTTCACTTGAACAAAATATTCACAGGTTACACCAGCGGTGCTGAATTATGAGCCAAAGTTTACTCGAGTTTCACCAAAGTTGCAAAGGCTGTTGGAGAGTTTATTTGTTTGGAAAAGGATTTCCTGTGTAACAGAATATGTACCGGTTACTGGTACAGTGTACCTTCACATTCATAAACCTTGGAACGTACCCCTTGTAACGTACCCCTTGGCTCGCGAAGGGGGAGAGAAGCTCGCAATCGCAGAAATACCAACCCGAGCAAGCGGTCGATTGACGACGCTCGATCGGTCGAGCATGGTGCCCCGCACGGCGACGCAGGTGTTCCTGTACATCCCGAACCTGATCGGCTACGCGCGCGTGGTGCTGTCCGTGTACAGCCTGGCGGTGGCGCTCACGGACTTCAAGACGAGCGTCGCGTGCTACGCGCTGAGCTTCGTCTGCGACTACTTCGACGGCTTCTTCGCGCGCTGGTTCGACCAATGTGCGCGCTATGGAGCCATTGTGCGCTCGTTAACCTCGCGGTTCCCGCTCGCGACTTACCGCAGCGCCTCTCTCTTGTGCGACGCGACGGCCAGGCTCGAACTACGGCGCCGTGCTTGACATGGTTACGGACCGGTACGCTTCGCTTCGCTTTAGGGTCGAAGAACTGGACGCTCACGCCGTAACTGGTGCTGGGCGATGGCGACGATGACGGCGGCAGGTGCTCGACGGCGGGGCTGCTCGTGGTGCTGTCGCACCTGTACCCGCAGTACATGCTCGTGTTCCTGTACCTGCTCATCCTGGACTTCTCGAGCCACTGGTACCACATGTACTCTTCGCGCGGCCACCACAAGGTCGTGGAGGCCGAGCGCAACGTGCTGCTGCGCCTCTACTACGGCGTGTACCCGTTCTTCGCCTTCTGCTGCGTCGGCACTGAGCTCTTGTACATCCTGCTCTACGTGCTCCACTTCGCGCCGACGCTGCTCATCCCGGGTATCAACGTCCCCGTCGCCTCGGTGCGTCCGCGTCTTTATCTTGCTGCTGTTGTGGGTCTACCTACGCACCTTTAGTGCCGGAGCTAATGCGCTTGCGCGTGGTGCGTCGTGCCTACAGCTGTGCTACTACGTCTGCCTCCCGGCCTGCGTGTGCAAGAACGTCATCAACGTGGCGCAGCTGTGCAGCGCGGCGAACGCCGTGGCGGTGCAAGACGCCGAAGCCGCCAACAAGGCCAAGTAGGCTGCTCCACTCCCGCGTCGGCCGTGACGCAGCGAGCCTGGCGCCAATAGCGGCGCGCAGTCAGTCGGAGGAGGGGCGGAAGAGCAGTCAGTCCCTCAATCTAAAGCACGGAATTCGGATTGCAGAAGCGTCGTGTCCGACCGCGTTGACCTTCTCTGGAGACCTCTCTGCTGCATCGTCGTCAGCTTGAAGGCGACGACGGAGAAGCAGCGGACGCCGAGGCGGCGCCGTCCTGCTCTGGCACGCGCGGATACAAAATGTCGTAGTGGCCCGGCCGGTAGAGCAGCGTGATGGACACGGGCTGGGCCGTCGCCTGCTCGCCCGAGTGCGTCCGGACGCGTGGCGAGCTGGACGGTGACCGGCTGGCCGCGGCCGGCGCGACGCTCGGCGCGCAGACGTAGCACGGCAGCGGCTCGTCCGCCTTGGCGCTGCCGTCCAGGTACTCGATCTTGACGCCGACCTGCAGCGCCTCGGTGAGCGCCGCGATCTGCGGCTGGTCGCACTCCTTGCCCATCGGCTCGACCTGCAGCGATCGCACGCCGTGAGCGGCCCATGATATGGAGATCCGGTATCCACCACACACACACACAAAATGGAGACGCGGTCCGCACCTCGGCGGCGCAGAACTGCGCCACGGTAAGCCCCGGGAACAGCCCCTCGACGAACGGCTGGAAGGCGTCCGCGTGCTTCTTGAGGTACCCCGCCGTCAGCAGCCGCGCGTACCAGACCTGAACCATTCCATTCCCATAACAGTCCGTCCATCCATCCGTCCGTTCGTCTGTCAGTCAGTATCCAGATACAGGGCGAGAGTCGGTCGACGCACCAGGTACTCGGACTCGCCGCCCTCGGTCTGGAAGTCGCGCACGAGCTCGGCGTGCGAGCGCGTCTCCATGGCGGCCAGGTAGTCGACAAAGGTCTCCCAGAAGGCGTCGATGGCGACCTCGCTGTAGCCGATGGCGACGAGCTCGCCCTTGGACTGGCGGATCGTCTCCTGGATGCGCGCGCGCAGGGCTAGGACGGCCGGCGCGGCGCGTGGCTCGCGCGGAGGCAGAAGCTGTTCGCACAGCGCGAAGATGAAGCCGCGGAAGAAGCAGTTGCCGTCGCCGCGCACGCGCCGCAGCGCCTCGTACTTGCGGTTCAGCGCGTCGATGCCGTGCATGAAGTTGCCGTTCGCGTTGCCCACGTACTCGGCTTTGAGGCACAGCACCGCCATGGGGTCCGACACGAGCGGGCTCAAGCCGGTCGCACCGTCCGCGGCCTCCTGCGCGGCGTCCGCCATGAAGGATCGATCGATCCTCCGCGTCTTGGGTATTTGACCGAGCGAGGAGCTTTTCGAGCACCTTCGATAGAATGACATGTCACTCTTTCGAGCAGAAGCAATGCGACGGACGCAGAGAAAAGCGCGTGATCTCATTTATTGAAACAACCCTTATTCAGCAATACTTCGCGCTCTTTGTAGGTGGCAGTTGCTATATAGAGACCGAATGTGCGCGTGTCAACGACGTACCTGTTGATCGCAGCCGGGGCATTCATTCATCTCCCACGCACGCGCCGCCCAATCGACGCGGCCGCCGGCGAGTGACGGGCGCCACGTGCTCCGCTTCGCGCGCCGCCGCCGCCAGCGAGCAAGCGCAGTCTTCCTTCTCCCCGCCGGTGTCTTTTCCGCGCCCGGATCCTCGCTGCAGCCGACGCGGCGAGCACGCGACGCCAGCCAGCCGCCATGGGCACGAACGACGATCTGCCGCCCAACGTCAAGGACTTCTACGACGGCCTGTTCCACTCGCCCATCTACACGGGCCACCACCGCGTGTGCTGCAACGTCGGCTTCCACTCTGGCGGCCGTGGCGCGTCCGCCGAGGCGCCGGGCGACGCGCAGGCCGCGGCGACGACCGCGTTCCGCGCGGTCCACGCGCAGGACGCGTGCCAGCTGCAGCTGTACAAGGAGCTGGTGGCGCTCGCGGGCGATGACCACCCGGTGCTCACGCGCAGGAAGAAGCTGTCGGTGCTGGACGTGGGCTGCGGCGCCGGCGGCGGGCTGTGCGAGCTGCAGTCGCTGCTGCCGCACGCCGAGCTCTCGGGACTCGACCTGTCGATCCAGGCTCTCGAGCGCAGCAAGGAGGCGTGGCACCGCTTCACGGCGCGCGTGCCCGAGTTCCGCGACAAGAAGCTGCGGCTGTTCCACCAGTCGTGCGAGATCATGCGCGGCGTCGCGCCCGCCTCGGTCGACGTCGTCGTAGCCGTGCAGAGCCTGCAGGAGGTGCGCGACCTGGACCAGGGTGTGAGCGAGATCGAGCGCGTGCTCAAGCCTGGCGGCCTGCTCTTCGTCGCCGACTTCATCCCGCCGGACGAGCAGGCCGACCACGTGCACCGCAGCCTGCTCGCGCCGATCGCCTCGGGCTCGCCCACTTCCAAGCACGCCGAGGCCGCGCCCGCGTTCGAGGTCCTGCACGAGCGCATGGCGTCGTTCGAGGCCGCCATGGGCTCCAAGATGAGCTCAGCCCAGACGGAGGAGCTCATCCGGCGGTTCACGCCCGGCGAGTTCCACGAGGAGCTCAGGGCCTTCTTCTTTGTCGAGAACTCGCCGCTGTACGAGATGCTCGCGCGCGACCAGATGGGCTACCGGCTCGTGTGTCTGCAGAAGCTCAAGACGGACGCGGACATGGAGAGCGAGCGCTCGGACTTCTGGAGCGACGACGGGCAGGGCGAGAGCGCCGACGAGAGCGCCGAGGAGGGCGAGGGCGAGATCTACGATGACGACATGCCCAACTACTACCCGTATCCGGACGTCTTCCCGCAGCTGCAAGTGCTCGAGGACAACTACCACGTGATCCTGGAGGAGATGCTGGCGGTCCAGCAAGGCGCGTCGTGGCCTTTCTGGCCCGAGAAGCACTACACGGAGGCGGACAGCGAGTGGCGCGTGTTCCCCTTCTGCTACACGTTCCCGGCCTACGACGCGTCCAAGACCGTCTGGGTCCCGCCCACGTGCGAGCTGTGTCCGCGCACGGTCGAGATCCTGCGCGGCATCCCGGGCATCCGCACGGCGCTCTTCTCCAAGCTCGGGCCCAACACGACGCTGACGGCGCACCGCGGCTGGGCCGACCTGTCGAACGACATTCTACGCTCCCACCTGCCGCTCGTCGTGCCGCGCCGGAGCAACGGCGAGCCGTGCTGCGCCATGGTCGTCGGCGGCGAGTCGCTGTACCACCGAGAGGGCCAGCTCTTCGTCTTTGACGACTCCAAGCTGCACTACGCGTTCAACCACCACGATGACAAGACGCGGATAGTGCTCATCGTGGACCTGTACCGGCCCGATCACATGCCGCGCGGCCGCGCGCGAGGCGGCCACTCGGACGAGCTCGACGAGTTCATCGACACATTCGGGCGGCAGATGCTGGCGGGCGGCGACGACGACAACGAGTGACCGACCGACCACATGGAACCAACAGGGCAGGGCGACACCTCTAGTGAAGAGACCCATAACATGAACATTGGCCCGTGCTCGTCGCCTTACGCCTCTCGGTCGCTGCGCTCTCACCCGTGCTTGATCTTGATATTAAATAAGCCTGAGCGCACGTCCACCACCGTTATCCACCGTTAGCGATGACAGTAGAGGCGGCAGATAGCAAAGGCAAGGAGGGACACGCACATCCGGGCAGGCTGCGCACGTCGGGCACGTCGGCGTTGACGATGGCCGTGAGTCCGAGGTTGGCGAGCGCGCCGCGGATCAGACCGCAGGGGAATACGAGGAAGAGCAGCGCCATCTCCTTGGTGTGCTGCTCGCTGCCGGACGAGATGCCCGCGAGCCACCGGAAGCTGAAGTCCTGCACCACGAACACGCCCTGCACGTTGTACGACGATCCCCAGAGTCCAATCGTTAGGAGCGCGTCGTGAAGGGGGAGGAGAATCCAGAGCGATCGGGGGACCCACGCGGTGGTTCGTCTGCAGCTTGTCGATCTGCTTCTTGAAGATGGCGATCCAGAAGTCCTTGCACACGAACTTGATCACGTCCAGCGGCTCCAGCATGCGCGGTCGGTCCTTGGCCGCGCTGCGGGGAGCGCTCGGAGCGTCGTTAGCGGCCGCCTCGCTTTTTCCCTCCAGTCGCTAGAGACTCTAGAGTAGAGAGAGACGCGGACGCACCGCTCGGCGAAGCGGTAGCCGACGTCGTAGCCCATGCCCTCGAGGTTACGCATGAGCTCCTCGCGGCGGCTCTTGGCCATCTCCGCGTCCCCAACGTCGACGCTTGTCGGGCTGTCGCTCCCGACTGGCTGCAGCGGGTACCGCTGGATCTGCCGCCGTCCCCCCCCCGGCCCCAGAGCGCCGTCAGAGCGCGGAAAGCGGCCCAAAGAGGCGCAAGAACAGCTGCAAGGACGTCTAGAGCCTACGAGACGCACCATCGAGCGCACGAGCTCGCCGTAGAGCTGCTGGAAGCAGCAGTCGGCCACGTCCTTCATCCTGCTTGACTGTCTCCGTTCTCAAAGTCGGGTTACGAAATACCGTAGTAAACGTCAGGAGGGGTACGCTCGTCACTTAGGCGAAATACTCGCTGAAATAGCTAATTCGCAGCGAATTAATTAAATTAACAGTCACACATTCGGTTTAACGACGCTTGAGTATTTAAGTACCCGCCCAAACAAGTGCATACACCAAAAGTCAGTCACAGACACATCTTAGTCGCCACGAAGACGCCTGCCAGGACGCCGCCGCGTATCGGATACCATGAGCGCCAAGAGCCCCGAGGCGGTGGACGGCATGCTGGACGAGAGCCTGCTGGGCGTGATCCTGATGCTGCTCGTCGTGCTTCTCAGCACCGGCTACGTGTATCTACAGCAGCAGCAGCAGCAGCAGCAGCCGGCGGGCACCGCGGCGGCCGCGAGGAACGCGCCTTTGGGTCGGCGCGCCGGCGCTCCGGCCGCTCCAGGCGGCGCCGCGGCGCCCGTGAACGTCGTGTCGACTGCGAACCTGAGCGAGAGGCAGCTCAAGCTGCACTACTCGCTGCCTGTGCGACACGGCGCGCGCGCGCTGACCGTGAGCGCGGACGCGCTGCTGGACCGGTCGCGGCCTGAGGCGCTCGCCTGGAAGAGCGAAGGCGCGCCGGCCCTGCTCGCCGACCTCGCGCGCGTCGCCGACGTGTACGTGCTGTGCGCGCTGGCGACCTCGACGGAGGACTTGCAGAAGAGCGAGATGGACGCCGTGCGCGCGTTCGTGGCGGCGAGCGCCGAGCTCCATGACGCCGTCAAGCCGCACAAGGTGCTCTTCTGCGCCACGAGCGTCGGCGAGATCGCCTTTGTGCGCCAGATCGAGCCCCAGGTCCACGTCGAAGGTGCTCGCGGCGACGACAAGCTGGTGGATGGATGGGTTCCGGTTGCTAACGAGTGCTCGTGGCTGCGTGCGTGCAAGCAGTGGATGCCGGCGTCGTCCGCGAGCTCGAGAAGCACGTGCCGCGCATCGTGCACGTCACGAGCGGCGGGAGCATCGTGCCGTCGGTCCCGAACGTCGTCCACGTCGCGGACAGCTTTGAGACGTACTTTGCGCTTCTCGGTGCCAAGTAGGAACACCCACACCCACACCCACACCCACACACACCGGCGCATCGCTTGCTCGTTCTCTAGATCCACTCCTCCTCGGTCTCTGTCGGTCACTTCAACACGCGACCGTCTCACCAAGTTCGAGACTGATGCTCGTTACTCATACAGGTCTTCTTCTTCTTCTTCGATCTCTCCTTGGTTGTTTAGGGGCTTGACGCGCTTGATGTGAACCACTGCGTCGATCCGGAAGAGCTGCTCGAGCGTGCTCAGCATCTGGAACAGCACCGCCTCGGTGCGCGCCCACGGATGCACGAGCCCAATGTCCTTCGGGTCCGCTCGAACCACCTGCGGACAAGCGACTACGCCCGCCTTGGTCTTGATGCGGTGCTGCTCGTCCAGCACTCGAAGCGAGAAGCTCTCGCTGCTGCATTGGCTCGAGGGCGTCGCGAGTAGTGCGAGCACCCGGCGCCGAGCATTAGCGCTAGCCGTGCCGCCGCCGCTAGCTCGCTCCAGGTTCTGCTGCAGCAGCGCGACGACTTCCAGCAGCGCATCGGCCACAATCCGTCGCGCCTGCCGTGCGTACTGGTCTTCGTGCCTGCTAGCATCGCTCGGCGACGACCTTCCGAGGTCCGAGCGTTTGTCGGCGACGAGAAGGCGCGCGATCACGAGCTCTGCGATTCCTGCTCCACGGCAAACGTACAGTCGTGTGGGTGCGTCGTCCTCGCTGGGCTTGAACCAGCTTCGGAGAACGCGCAGCGCCTTGACGATAGCTGCGTAGTACTGCTTGTAGATCCCCTTGCTCGGTGCGTGCAGCAGTAGCTGCGGTACGACGGCGTGCGCGCGGTACAAACCAGACTGTCCGCTGCTGTGTTCACCACTCGAATGAGATGGAGCGACTCCACACAGACGCAGGCACGGGCGGTGCTGAAGGCGCATCACCGAGACGCCGTCGCGGCACTGGCCAATGTGTTTCTCGGCCACGACAGCATCAAACAAGCTCGCGAGCGCTATCGTGCCGCTCGCAATCCCCAGTGCCGTCACTTCGTTCGGCTCTGCGAACTGCACGCACGAGATGCCGAAGCGCGCGCTTGTGGCCACCACGTCCTCTCTGATCGGCTCGGAACAGATGAGCAGGCGAACTCCGTGTGTGGTGCTCAGGCTGTAAAGGTAGCGCGAGAGGAAGGACCGCGCTGCGTCCTTGGTGGACAGCCAGTCTGTGAATGCGTCGGTGGATGAGTGTGGTACACTCATCGCGACGTGGTTCGCGCCAGAGCTAAGCGACAATGGACATCTAAAGCACACGAAGCGAACGCCGTCAGTGGTCGAGGCGAGCGCGTCGCTGAGCCCGAGCTGCTGCTCGACGCCGACAACCGACTGGCGCAGGATAAAGTCGTCTGGAGACAACACGCTCGACGAACTGAGCGACGAAGACGTCAGGAACATGACGGCGTCCGACGCGCGCTTCAAGTGCTCTTGGACTCGCTGGCGCATCATCCGCGCGTCTATCTCTGCGGACGGCCACGCCGCGCGAAAGAACCACTCGACAACAACAGAAACGAGGAACTCGCGCGCGTCTGGGCCGAACAAGCCCCCAAGCGCTGAACGCAGCACGTTGGAGAGCTGCCGACGGAACTGCGGCGGACATCGACAGCGAGGAGCGTTCATTAGTCGACAATGAGACCGCCGCGTCAATTCGTCCGAGGCTCGGACCCCACCTCGCCTGTGGGCTGCCGTCTCCCACCCGTCTCCACGCCGTCCTTCTTGGGCCCATCGACTCGCTCGAGCTCGATATCGACAGGAACCCTCAGCTTATCCACATAGGCTCCACGTGTGTCCGCCTCTGCTAGCTCGTCCCAAAGCGTCCACTTGAGCGCGCCGAGCGCGCGCGACAACTGCCGGCGGTGCGCTCCGTCGCTCGGGGTCTTGTACAAGGATGCATGTTTCACGGCCGAGTGTAGCAGCAGGACGAGCTCGCTTGCGCCGTCTCCCGCCTCTTGGTGGAGACCGTCGACTGCCGACAGAACGAAGGGCGCCACCGCGCTGGTCTCACTCGGACCGCCGCGTCGTGGGTGTCTTGCGTCTGCAGCCTCCTTCCAAGCCGCCAGGACGGCGTAGCCGCTGCCAGTGACCACCGGCGCGTCCGGCGGACGGAACAGCAGCGTCTGGGCGCCGCACGGGCCGAAGCTGCCGCTGCAGAGCGCGCGCAGCTCGTCCAGCGCCGCCTCGACCGGCGCCGCCTCCGCCATGAGCTAAGATATCGTCGGATGGGTACACCATGCTCGAAACAGGGTGCGTTTCAATTTTGTAAACTTTGAAAAGTGCAATTATGACAAAAATGCGATAACAAAACACGGTGTAACTCGGTTCAATCGGAACCTGTGGTTACTGTCGTCCACTTCAGTCGTCGCGTGCTCGGACTCTGCTGCTGACTGTGAGCTGCTTGGTGGCCGCGAAATGGCTCGTGTTTTCGCCGCCGGCCTCGGTCGACGCGGTCGTCGTCAATGCAAGTCGCTCATCGAACCCGAGGGCTGTGACAGGGACCTAATAAGCCCCGTCTCTGACCATGGATTGGATGTCGCCAAGTTCATCCCAACATCGGGATGTCCAGGCGGTCGTCACATCAATTCGGGGACATTGATGCGAGATTGGATGTATGCGCTGCCATCGTAACATGGCGGCAGACACTGTCAGAGTCGGAGTCAAATCGCCGCTGCTTGACGGCGCATCCCCCCTGATCCTCGTTGGCGACTTGCGCGCATAGCCAATGCCACGCGGGGTCCGCGGTCAGCCAACATCCGTGACAGCTCTCAGCGCGCAAGTCGAGGTGCTGTGTCTCAGCAATGGGCCACTCGGACGGCGAGCGGTCGTGGCAGTCGCCCATTCCACAATTCGACCGCGAGCGAGCAGACCGGCCCACAGCGCGGCGAGATGGCTCCGTCGGCATCGAACACGCCGCTCTCTCCGTCGAAGCTAGCGGCACCGCTGCTGTCAGGTCAGCTCCATGAAGACGCCAATGATGGAACACACAAGCACGGTGTCTCCTACAACCACACCAAGCGGTTAGACCCGCCGTCAGATCGCGATCTGGTCTCGATGGAGCCGCCAGCACTCCACGCGTTCGTCGCGTCCAAGCTCGAGACCGCGTTGGGTCGTGAGCTGCCGCAGCTTGAGGTGCGCTTCCGCGATCTATCGCTGGCTGTCGATATGGACGCGACCGAGCCGTCCAGCTCGCACAGTGACGCGCCGGAGCTTCCGACCGTCGGCCGATCGATCAAGACCATTGCACGGCGCGCGATCGCGGCGCTTCCGACCCACAAGCCTGCAGCGATCGCACGCCGCGACATCTTGACGAACGTCTCGG
>JAADXX010000881.1:0-11098 GCA_023338025.1 Phytopythium oedochilum
GCGTGGCTGCCTCTTGCTCAAGACGCGCCTGGCGGTCGACTCGCAAGCGGATTTCAGAGGATCAAGACGCCTTATCCGCTTCGGCCGCGTCAGGAAGCCAGCCCAATGCTGGCGCCGTGCGTCTGCGCTTCGACCGATGCGACTCCAGTGCAAGGATTGCCAGCAGCATTGACGCTGTTGGTATTAGGGGGTCCTGGCAGCGGCTCGCTGCGGTGTTATAGGCCCAAGGAACCCTAGGATAGCCTAGCGATAGGATATTCATAGTACCAGAGGCGTTTAGCTCCCGTCGGAATCGAACCCTCCCTCCCCTACCCTCTTCAGCTTGCCAGTTGCGTGCAGGGGTTGATGTGTGTGGTGTCGCTTTTTCACTCGCGGTTTGTATACTTCCCCTAACCACTCACCCGATCAGTTCACCCACCCGTTCGCTCTCAGTGTCTTGAGCTCAGTATTTAATTTCCTCGGTCGAGCTCAAGCCAAGGTCCAAGCTGGCGTAGCGTCGGCGCGACAAGTATACGGCCGCGCTTTCTCCCTCGCTCTGTATAGTACCCTCTCTACTAGTAGTCGGCGGGCCATGGACGTCGGGGGAATGGATCTGCGGCGCGCTCGCTCGTCGCCCGTGCGCAGCCAGCAGCGCGTGCTGGCCGACGGCTGGGGCGCGCAGGTGACGGGCAGCGTCTTCTGCGCGGACTCGAGCCTGCGCTACATCTACGAGAGCGGCCACGGCGCGGCGCCGGCGTCTCTGTCGTCGCTGGCGGCCAAGGGCGGCGGCGGCGCGGCGGCGGCCAAGCTGTTCCCAGGCGGCAAGCGGCCGCGCGAGAACTCGCTGGAGCCGCTCACGCCCACACTGGGGCCGGCGCCGGCGGGCGTGGACCTGCACGAGGCCGAGGTGGCGCGCGCGTGCACGGCCATCGGCAAGCAGGTGCCGGCGCTGCCGCCCTCGTTCCGCGAGTGCTCGGTCTGCCTCTCGGCCAACGCGTACGCGCAGATCGGCGCCTGCGCGCACACGTTCCACCCCAAGTGCTTCCTGCGGTGGTTCCGCGCCAACCGCTCGTGCCCGCTGTGCCGCGGCGCCGTCGACAAGGTGCAGCTCGCGCCCGTCGTGTCGGTGCAGGACGAGCTCGAGGCCATCATGTCGGAGATTGACGACGACGCGGCTGCAGGAGCGGCCTCCGGCCCGCACGGCCCGCACGGCATGATGGACGCCATGATGGACGAGGACGACGACCCGCTGCTGACGCACCCGGACCAGCTCATGTCGTTCCTCGAGACGGACTGCTTCGACGCCGACATGGAGCTCGTGGCGCTCGACGAGCTGCCGACCAGCGCGCACGGCGCGCTCCAGACCATGGGCGGCTTCATCGCGGACGGCGTCGCGGCGGCCGCGCGGGCGGACACCGCGCTGGACGACGAGCGGATGGAGGACGACGAGCCGATCCAGCAGCAACAGCACCCGACGCTGCGCACGTTGAGCAACGGCGCGTTCGTGGACATGAACCGAGCGCACCAGCAGCAGCAAACGGCCGCCATGGGCTTCATGATGCCGCCCATGCAGTTCGCGCCGTCGTCGGCCGTGCCCAACTACTGGAACGTGTTGAACCAGGGCCTGAGCTCGGCGCCGGCCATCGTCCCGCCGAGCTCCATGCCGCCGCCGAACCAGCGCGTGGTGCACATCGCGCCCAAGCCGGACGCGCACGCGCTCCAGCAGCAGCAGCAGCAGTACCAGCAGCAGTACCAGCAGTCGATGAAGGCCGCGGCCAAGTCTCCGGGCAGCCACTCGCTCCGGCACGCGTCGCCGCTGGGCGGGGGCATGCGGCCGGACGAGGCGGCGCACGTCAAGCTCGAGCTCCCGGCCGCGCCGTCCGCGAGCTCAGGCGACGCCCTGTCGTCGGCGACGCCGCCGCGCGTGGTGTCGTGCCGGTGCACGGGCGGCTGCCGCAACGGCCGCTGCGCGTGCGTCAAGGAGGGCGGCATGTGCGGCTCTGCGTGCCGCTGCACATCGTGCAAGAACCCGTTCCTGATGGTCAAGGCGGCGGGCGCCGACATCGACGCGCTGCTCCAGGACGACTGCTTCATGCACAACGTGTCCAAGACGCGCGACATGGTGCAGCGGCTGCAGGAGCCCGTGGTCGTGCCGTGCTGCCACGCGGCCGTCAAGGTGATCGACTGCGTCCAAGGGTACGTGTGCTCGCCCTGCGGCGGCCACGCGTACGACTTTTCCTGGTGCATGAACAAGCTGCTGGACCGCGAGCGCACCCCGCGTAACCACTGCGCGATCTGCAAGCGCTGCTGCGACCACCGCGACGTGCACTGCCACGACTGCGGCCGCTGCTACTTCGCCGGCGTGACGGCCAGCCTGCCGTGTCCGTGCAAGGAGGCGTCGCACAAGAAGCGGCGCGAGAACGGCAGCGCGGGCGCGAACGGCGCCGGCGGCAGCCCCGGGGACGACGAAGGCAGCGAGGAGGGCGAGGGCGAGTGCAGCATCATGTAGCCCGCTCCTTGCTTGAGGAGGACTAATAGTAACGAGAGCCGGCCGTTGTTTGTGAGCAGCACGCACGTTGACGCGTCCGATCTGTCGCGAAACAAACCTGAGAGAGTGAATGGATGATGGACGAACCGTTCATGCCGTTGGTGCGGCGGTGTCCTGGGTCCACCCACCCACCCACCCAGTCGCAGCGCACTCTCGTCCCTACCGACGTGGCTCGTACATCCGGATGCCGGGCGGGCGTCTAACTCTGCGCGCGGAGCACGCGAATGTCGTTCAGGAAGGCCACGACCTCCTTGGAGAAGGTCGGCACGTCCACCTGTCCGCTCCACTGGAGGCACTCGCCCTCTTGCTGCGCCGCGGCCTCGAGCTGCGGCGCCGACAGGATCTCCTTGACGTAGCCGGGCAAAAAGACCTGGTAGAAGGACGCAAAGTCGACGGCGGCGACGCGGTGCAGCAGCTGGATGACCTCTTCCTGCAGCAGGTTCATCTCGCCGCGCGTCAGGATGTTCATGAGCGTCGCGAGGAAGCCCATGCGGAGCTCGCTCTGGAAGCCGGCGAACGCGAACAGCCCCTGCGTCGTGTCGACGCGGTCGAGGATCGCGAGCACCTGGCGGCAGATGCGCGGCGCCAGGTTCGAGCCCTGGCGGCTGAGCACGTTCGCGAGGCTTTGGAAGATCGACAGGAAGTACGTGTGGGCCTGCTCCGACGCGTACCCTCGCTCGCGCGCGCCGTCCGCAGAGAACGTGCCCGTGTACGCGACGAAGAAGCGGTAGTGCTTCTCCAGCACTTGCTCCACGAGCGCCACGAAGTACCCAAGGATGACCGAGTCGCTCTCCGGGTGCGAGAAGATGACCTGTCGCCATTCAAATGGTGCGTGAGTCATAGTCATCGGGGTCTTTCAAGCAGAGAAAGAGGTCGTGACGAGAGTCCTCGCGTACCTCTTTCAGTGGCCCGAAGCACAAGTCGAGGATGCTCTGAAGGAACGAAGAGAACACTGCGGTCGGCTCCTCGACCACGATGCGCAAGAGCTGCAAGAACCCGCAGAGCACGACGATGCCCGCGTTCCCCTGGCTGTTCAATCTGTCGAGCATGGACAACGTTCGAGCACATCGAGCCATATTGTGAGCGGCAGCTACCACGATCCAGCCAAGGCGAGCATCACGTACACGGCGCTCAGCTGCGCGTCGTTGAAGATCTCGACGAACGTGCGCATGATCTCGGCCACCGTCTCCTTCTGCATCTCGCGGCGAATCGACTTAAGCAGCTGCGCATACAGACGCACAATCTCGTTGACCACCTTGAGCGCGCTCTTGACCTGACTCTTCGCGGTCGAATTGACTGCGACGCCGCCGCCAGTCACTGCCGCTGCCGTCTTGCGGATGGTCGTGAAGTAGCTCGTGAGCAGCGCCATGAGCGACGGGAACGACGCTTGATACACCGAGAAGAACGCGTCCTTGGCAACCTTTGGCTTCGTCTCGACCGAGCGCGCGAGGCAACGCACCAGGTAGCAGTCGCGCTGCAGCTGCGTCATCATGACTCGCTCCAGCACGCGGTGCTCGTTTTGGTGCAGCGTGACGGCCGACTGATCGATGGACTCGCGGATCGGGAGTATCAACGCTCCGTACGCGTCGCTCCACCGCTTCGTCGCTGCTTCCTGCTCGCCTGGCGAGTTGCCGCCTGTCTTCATCGAGATGGCCGAGTTCAGGATCGAGTTCGACATGGACGTGTACAAGTCGCCCTGGATTGCAAGCGGCAAGTGCTGGCTGAACGTGTGGATATGGGCTTCGAGCTGGGTCATGGACGGAACCTGGACCATGTCCTCGTACGAGAGCACAAAGCCGAGGTTGGCCAGCAGCTGCATCGAGTTCTGCATCACGATCTGCGGGGACGGCACGATCGTTGTGTCCAGGGTGTGCAGCAGCACCTGCACGACACTCTCGGTGGCCTTGAGAACCTCTTGCCGCGCGCCGCTCCTGATCACGAACGGGACGCAGCTCAGGCAGGTGCGCACGCACGTCAGCACCTCGCACTGAAGCTCGACAAACACGTCGCCGCGCGTGTGTAATCGGTGCTGTACAAAGTACTCGGACACTTGGATGAACATGTGCAGGATCTGCCAGCCCGCCATCTGCAGGTTCATGTCGTCGCTCGTGCTGTAGTACTGCGCGCAGACACTGGACAGGATCGCGCAGTTGGTCGTCAGGTCTCGGATCGCGCATCGCTGCTGCTCCCACGGGTCGGACTGCGGACTGAAGTGCGGGATCTCATGTGTGTGGAAGAGCACGTTCTGCACGGATTCTTGCACGCGCGGCCCCATGAGCTCGAGTAGCGGAGGAGCGCAAGCAGGGAACGCCGCGATGCGCCGGATCAACGCGATGCAGTCCACGACAAACTGTTTGCGCTCCGAGAGCTCCACCATCTGCGCACTGCTGCTGGGGTTGTTGCCGCTCGCGATGTCGGTCGTGAGCTGCGCCAGGTCCTGCAGCGACCCAGTGCCGTACGAACTGCCAGTGTCCTTCTCCATGTCCACTGGCGTCAAACTCTCGCCATCTTCCGGTGGGTCCGAGCTTTTCTCTCCGCTGTCGCTGTCGTCTGCGAGCTCCTCCAGTTGGTCCTTGTTGGTCCTGTAGCTGACGCGATCCACGAGGTGCAGCATGACGGCGACCAGGCCCTTTTCGTATGCGGTGAGCACAGCGCGGGTCTGGTCATTCGCGCCGCCCTCGTTCTGCTCGGTCTCCTCGATGTATCCCACAAAGACTTCCCACACGTTCAGGCAATTCAGGAACCCTTCAATGTGCGGCTGCTTGGTCGTGAGCGCGAGCACTGCCTGCAGGAAAGCGGGCAGCACGGTCGTGAACCTCGGGTTCTCTAGGCGCTTCAAGTGCTGCGTCAAAAACGCTTCCACGAACTCGCTCAGCTTGTCCAGGTACTCTTCCGTCGCGCGGCCGATGACCTGGTCCTCCACGGTCTTCTCTAGCAGCGGGAGCAGGCAGAACAGCACTTGGGCGACGATCTGGTCGACGCTCGCGGGCATGAACCGCTTGCTCATGAGCTCCGTCAGGCACTGGAGCGCCGTGACGCTCGACACGCACATGGTCATGGCGCTGCGCGTCGCCACGGCCTCCCAGTTCCGCGCGAGCTCGAACAAGAGAGATACCCACGGCTCGGTCATCTGCTCCGCGACTGGAGCCCACGCGACAAGGTGGTTGAGCGTCGTGAGCGCGATCTGCGCGACCTGGTCCTGCTGCGCAAGCGCCTGCACCTGGTCGCCCGGCAGCGTCTGCAGCGCGTGGTTGCTCGCGCGCAGCACGTTGGCGAGCAGCGCGAGCAGGCTGGGCAGCTGCGCCGTGAGCCGCGCCTTGGCCTGCTGCTTGACGGCGGCGAGCGCGAGCGCGTCCTCTCGCCCGAACTCCTCGACGACGACGCAGAGCAGCTCGAGCCCGCTCTCGCGCGTCTGCTCCTCCATGATGAGCGACTCGACCTGGATCATGAACTCTGGCCACAGCGCCTCGTCCGAGCCGCTCGCAGGCGCCGAGTCGGCGCCCGCGGCCTTCCACTGGATCCGCGCGACGTCCGCGAGTACCTTGCGCAGCTTACGCAGCACGAAGGCGACCTGCGGCGTGGCGCTCGCGCCGCCGGCCAGCACGTACTGCCACACGAACTGGCGCGCGTGGCGCTGCTGCGCGCCCGGGAAGCGCGCCCACTTGGTCGCCACGTACTCCTCGAGCGTCGTGGACGCGAACCAGAGCGCGTACTCGCTGCGCGACGTGCTCAGCAGCTGGAAGAGCACGGGCAGGCACGCGTGCGGCGTCTCCTTGAAGCGCGTGAGCTGCTGCTCCAGCTGGAACTTGTCCTCCGCCGACGTCGACGGGTCTAGCAGCCGGCCCAGCGCCGCCTCCACCTCCGCGATCACGCCCGCCGCCTCGCCCGCGCGCGGACTCGCGCTCATGCTCGCCGCCGCCGCCGCCTTTCTCGCCGGATCGCTTGCAGTTCCCGCACTTTTTGTGGTGCGAATTACGGTATGAAAGTGCAGTCTGTGCGGGGTATTGACGCTTTTCTATGGGGGGGCGGCGAGGTGCGATCCAAGGTCGCGCGAAGGTCGCGTGATATTTATACAAGAAGCCGATTTTGACTTTGTATAGTTATTCAAAAGACCAACATTCCGCATTCCGCATTCCGTGCAGCAGCAGCTACTACGTACATTCCGACCGACACGCGGGATGGCGAGGCTGCTGCGGTCATACGTCGGCACCGAGGGCGGCGGGTGGCTGCTGTTTGTGCGGCAGCGACGCGGCGCCGAGGGAGCGGCGGTGTTCGCGCTCAAGGCGCTTGTGGCGCTGCGGCCGGGGCGATACGTGCTGGCCGAGCTCTCGGTCGGCGCGCACGAGCTGGCCGAGCAGGTTGGGTTGGAGAGGACGCTGGCGCTCGCTAGTCCTCGACGCTTGGAGCTGACGCTGGCTGGCGCGGGGTCTGCAGATCGACGCGCTGGGCCTGGAGATCGGAGCGGACGCGTTCGCGGCCGTGCTGTCGCGCGCGCTGGACGTCCGCGAGCGCGTGAGCCTCGAGGTTGGCGACGCGGACAGCGACGCGCCGGCGTCCGTCACGGTCGCGGTCACGTACAAGTTCAGCGAGAGCATCTCGCGCAAGGGTGCGTGCGTCGGTCAGTCAGTGCGCCACAGCATAGCAGTCACGCCCTCTAACGTGACGCGTGCGCCTTGCAGGCTGCTTCGAACTGCCGGTGGTGGCGACAGACGTGCCCGCGGCGGTCGTCGAGGTGCTGGCCGATGCGCACGCGCTCCCGCACCGACCGGTGCTGTCGGCGGAGCAGCTCGAGCGCCAGAAGAAGCGAGAGCAGGAGCCGCAGCTCTCGACCGCGGCGGTCGAGGCGTCGGCGGCAGTCGTGATCGACGCTATCGTCAATGGACAAGCAGGTGGCACGCCGTGTACGAGCTCAAGCCAGAGCCAGGAGCTGGACGACGCGCCGCCCAAGCCGGTCGAGCAGCGGGCCAAGCGAAAGCAGGTCCCGACAGGCACCATGTACGTCGTAGTACAGGCCGCGTGCCATGTCGGAGCGCAGTGCGCTAACTGCAGAGTGCTTGACGCGTCCACGCAGCCGTCGCAAGGCAGCAAAAGGCGCCAAGCTGTTCAAGAGATGACCTGCAGGTGTAGAATCCGTCATGGTTACTTTGGAACGGGCACCTCGGCTGTCGTCCACTTGACGCGGCGCCCCGTTTCCCAGACGCCGCGCCGTCGCTTTCCGTTGCGCGTGATGCTGCCTTCTCCGTGGCGGACGCCGCCCTGCCACCCACCGTCGTACACTTCGCCCGCGACGATGTCGACCTCGCGGCCGGCTCCGTGGCACAGTCCGTCCACCCAGCTCCCCTCGTAGAAGCTCCCGTCCGTGCGTGTGTAGCGGCCATCTCCATGCATGCGCCCGTCCTTCCAGCTCCCCACGTAGACCGAGACGGCTCCAATGCGCGCAAGCTTGCTCGCTACTGGTTCTCGCGCAGCTTTGGCGTCGCCCATACTCGCTGTCGCCGTCATCTTGGGCGGATTGGCGAACTCCATGCGGCCGAACCCGTGCCGGAGTCCGTTGCGGAAGTCCCCATCGTACTTGGCCCCGCTCGACCCGCGCACGAACACGCCCTTGCCGTGGAAGGCGTCGTTGGCGAATTGGCCCTCGTACCGGTCGCCAGAACGCAGCCACCGCTCCTTGCCACTGCCGTGTCGGTACCCGCGCCGCCACTCCCCCTCGTAGCTGCGGCTGCCTCGCTCGGATGTAAAGACTCCGTGCCCGTGGCGGAAGCCGCCGACGAACTCGCCCTCAAAGAAGTCCCCGTTCGCGAACGTCAGCGTCCCTCGCCCGTGGCGAATGCCGTCGACCAGGTCGCCCGAGTACGTCGCTCGCATGCGGCTTCGCGCGCTTGGTCGGTCGGCAGGGGGGGGGACGAGAGGCGGAGTTATCAATAGCGTTGGCTGCAGCCGACACGACCAAGCCGCGTGCGTTGTAAATACATCGTCGCTTTCATTGTCTGCTGGGACACAGCTGCGGGAGTCACTTGGTCGTTCAAACAGGCACATCGACTGTCCGCATCACCAGGACCAGACGCGCAGAGCGACGGGGTCGGGCGTCGCCAGCGTCTCCTCCAGCAGAATGTCCTCCATCGTCGAGTTCATGGACACGACCACGTCCTCGTACGCGTCAATCACGGCGTTCGTGAGCAGCCCGATCTCGTGCTGCATCTCCGACACGCGCATGCTGCCGCTGCGTAGCCCGCCGTCCTCGTTGCTCACGACCACCCCCGACGCGCGCTTCGGGATCACGTGCACGCACGACTGCATGACAGTGCCCGCGCCAGCGAGCGAGAGCTCGGCCGACGGAGACACGGGCTTGAACACGCTCCACCCGGTTTCGTCCGTGTACATGCCCGACATTGCCGACTGGTCCCTCGACGCGCGGGAGACACTTCGCCACACGATCGCCACGCGGTCGCGCTCGACGAACCGGCGCATGACAAGCACGGCGTCCAGCGGGACGAGCTGGCCCTTGCGCTCACACGTCATGCGGTACTTGAGCGCGATCGTGTTCTCGTCGTCAGGGGCGCGCTGGTACGAGTCGTACGGCGTCTTGGAGTAGTACTGCCGCTTGACAGAGCGCCAGGCCGCAGTGCCCACCCGATCGAGCTCGAACGGGATGATGTTGATGTCCACGAGCTCGGCGTACAGCACGTCGGAGCCGTCCGGCCCGCGACGGGTCTTGACGTACGCGTGGCGCACCGAGTCGTCGACCGACGACTCGATCCCGTTCAGCGCAAACACCATGTCGGTGCGCGCGTACGCGTCGTCCACTTCCGCTAGCAGGTGCTCGTACGCACGCGATCGGTACTCGGGGTCCTCTCCTCCGAACCGCAGCCTCTTCTTGTTAGGAGAGTCTCCGGCCAGCACGAGCGCGTCGCTCGAGCCCCCGTCCAGCACGCCCACGTTTGGCCGCTTGCGGAGCACGTTCTCGAGGTGACGCGCCAGCATGATCTGTCCCTCCAGCGTGTTCTTGAGCCGCAGGTTCTCTACTTCGGCTCGGCGGCGGCCTTCCAGCTGCCGCTCCGCGATCCGCTGCCACACCGGGACGAGCGCGCGGCCGTTGGCGTCCATCTCGATTTGCGGCGGCGCAGCGCTGCCCTCGTCCTGGAGGACCGTGAGCTCGCCCTCCAGCTCCACCACCTTGTTGCGCAGGTACGCGAGCTCGGCCTGAAGGCGCTCGCGGGAAGGGTTCCGCATCTTTCCCGTCGCCGTCGTAGGCGCCGACTTGCCGCTCCGCGTCTTGGTCGTCAGCGCCGTCGACATGCTGGGCGGATTGGCGGCCGCATTCACCGTGGGCGGAGTGACGGTCGCCATGTTCCTCCCCGGCTTGGCCCTCACCGTGCGCCGGGTCGAAGCCGGCGACCGAGTCGGCCGAAGCGCCGGCGTCGACTGGTACGACGCTTGTTGGACGGGCGACAGACCCACAGACGCCGGCGCGGGGTGCGGCGGGTCCTGGAAGAAGGACGTCGCGTCCAGCGTGTGCAGCAGCTCCTCCGTCTCCTGAAGCGACAGCTCCGGCGTCCTCGGGTGGTGGGCCACCGACATTCTCTGGACAGGTATCGAGTACTGCGGCGCCATGTACACCGGCACGGAGACTGCCGGGCCGTCGACCGGCGGCGTAAACAAGTCCGAGACCCCCATGGGAGCCGAGACAGGCGCCGGCGCCGGCAGCGGGTTGTACATGTCGAACAGCGCGACCGAGTCCTGCAGCAGGTCGAAGTCGTCCACTGGCGCCAGCTTCTCGCGGCGGCCACGCTGCGCCGAGGTACCCTCCATGCTCAGGCTGCTGTCGCTGCTGCTGCTTCCGAAGCTGAGGAGAGAGACTGTCTCCTTCTTCGCACAGAAAACCGGATAAAACCGGTAATTGATTTTTTTTATGGGTACCGGTATGCTTCTTTTCGTCCACATAATACTATATCGAAAGTTCAACTGAAAATCCAGAATATTTTCAATTTGAAATAATCAGAAATGAGCTAAATTTAGTACTGATCTGTGTGATTTTATTGTTTAGGTTGTACTGATTTCTCTAATATTTATAAAATACTCCAACGTTTAGCTGTTTTACGAATCAATAGCAACGAAATGATGAATACCACACAACTACAATATGTGTAAGCTCAATCCGGGCATGCTGGGCACTGGATGACTTGCAAATATCGCCTAAACTCGTTCTGTACCCGGACCAACCCAAAATTTGGTACGGGCTTGGTGCAGCAAATGGGCACGGTTTGGTTCACGCTTGGTCCCCCAGCTGCCACCAAAACAATCCCAACTGCAGCGCATTTTCTCTTCTCGCGTCACAACAGAAAGCGTCGACATGAAGAGCAGATTTGCCCGGTGCGCTATCATCATCGCCAGCGAGCGCCAAACGCACAGTGAGCGGCGCCGTCGACGTCTCCATTTGCTGTTCCTGCGACTACTCCGCTTGCGATTGACTATCAGGGAGCGAAACTACTTGACATCGTCATCGTTAGCCCAGACGTGCGCGTGGGACGTCATGTATACAACACGCTGCTCAAAATCGTTCATCAACAC
>JAADXX010000882.1:0-11093 GCA_023338025.1 Phytopythium oedochilum
ACGCTGTACATGCGTCCGATCTTCAGCGGCGCGACGGACAACTCGAACATCGACCACCAGATCCAGTGGTGGATCGACAAGTGGGGCACCGAGTCGCAGGAGGTCAAGGGCACGACGGACTCGCAGTCGCACCGCGCCAAGCGCGCCAAGGTCGGCCCGCTCAAGAACGTCCGCACCGCGTACAACTACAAGGAGCTCGATGGGGACGACGAGGACTCGTACGACAGCTACGACAGCTACGACGACGTGGTCGCGAGCGAGACCGACGAGGATGAGATCGTCTACTTCTACGCCAACGGATCCAACACGTACACTGGACCGAGCCACTAGGCTTCTGACGGCCGATCGGTCGGTCTGCAAAGCAACGCCATCGCCCCTGCGTATGCACTCGTTGACAGTGCAAACCGTGTTTCATGTAAGAAAAGCTGCTTTTCCATGCCAGTGTTGCTGTTTCGACTCGGTTCGCGTTGAAATCAGAGCAGCGCAAGGACTTTGTGCCGTTTTCGGGTCCTCGCTTGGTTCGCTTCTCTTTCATGATAGAGGTTGGGGTACCCGTAAATGTCAACTATTTGAGTGCACACTATAATAAATAGGGCTATCTGTATTTTATCGTTATTCCATCTGATTCTCTGTCGTTTACGCGTAACGGATTCCCAACGTGAAGAGTTCCCACCGCGTCAGTGCAATGCCCCCGCTCAATTGCACAGGGCCACATCGGTCCTTAGCTATCCAGTAACTGGTCAGGACAAAGAGTCCGCGTCAAGGTGTGCACAGTCGACGCGGCCCTTGTCCTGGACGAAATCCAGAAGTTGAAGCGGTGCTGTTGGCCAATCATATTGACGCACTTTAAAACGATTAGCCAATCATATCGTCACGCTTTGAAAAACTGATACGCATCCCTTCTATTCTCCCTCTCACGGTCGGTCGGTCGAGCTCCAAGCCGACGCTCGGGCCGCGACGCGACGCCATGCGGCCGCCGCTGGAGCAGCTGCGCACGGCCGAGCTATCGCTGCTCGGCCGCCTGCACGCGCTCGGCCTGGGCGAGCTCGTGGCGCTGCCGCAGCTCGTGGTGGTGGGCGACACGTCCAGCGGCAAGTCGTCGCTCCTGTCGGCGCTCTCGGGCATCGGCTTCCCGTCCTCGAGCGCGCTCACCACGCGCTGCCCCGTGCGCGTGACGCTCCGCAGCGGCGACGAAGTCGGAGGCTCCGCGCGGATCGTCCGCGCGTCGGCGTCGACCTCCTCCGTCTCAAGCGACTCCAGCAGCAGGATGGGCGAGGTGGAGCCCGAGCCGGATGATGCCCCGGCGGACAGCGAGCGCTTGCGGATCCAGCGGCTGGAAGACATCCCTGGCATCATCGCGAAGCTGTCGAGCCAGCTGCTGCGGCCGGGACAGACCATCAGCGAGGACCAAGTGGCCGTGGATGTCCAAGGACCGGCGCTGCCGCCGCTGGCGCTCACGGACCTGCCTGGCCTCGTGCGCGCCGTGGCCGACGGGGAGGACCCGCGCGTGATCCCGCGCGTGCGCAGGATGGTCGACGCGCACATGCGGAGCGAGCTCGCCGTCATCCTCGCGGTCGTCCCAGCCAACGTGGACGTGCACAACGCCGAGATCCTGCAGGCGGCGCAGGCGGCCGACCCGGAAGGGAGGCGCACGCTGGCGGTCGTGACCAAGCTGGACCTGGTGGACCAGGGGGCGGAAGGCGGCGTGATGGAGCTCGTCCGCAACCGCCGCAAGGCGCTCGCGCTCGGGTACCACGCCGTCAAGTGCCGCTCCGAGCGTGAGGTGCTCGACGGCGTGTCCATCGACGACGCGCTCAGGCGGGAGCGCGTGTTCTTCCGCGAGCACCCGCACTGGAGCCGCATCCCGACCGACAGGCGAGGCAGCGCGGCGCTCGCCTCCAAGATCGCCGCCGTCTTGCAGGAGACGGTGCGGCGGTCGCTCCCTCGCGTGCTCGCCGACGTGGAGCGGCTGCTGGCGAGCGCCGAGGGCGAGTTGGAGGGGCTCGGAGGCCCTCGGTCGGCGCAGGAATCGACTCCAAGCGCGCAGCGCCGCCGGTTCTTCGCAGTCGTCCACGAGTACTGCCGCAGGATGGAGGCAGCGATGGACGGGTCGTGCGACTTCCAGTACCAAGCGGACGGCGGAGGAGGCGACAGCGCCGCCGTGGATCTGCGCTTGCGCGCCGTCCTGCGCCAGCGAGACGCGGAGTTCCAGCGAGACGTCGAGGCGCAGACAGCGGTCGCCATCATGCTCGATGATGATGATGATGATGATGGCGAGCGTGCCAGCGATGAGAACGCTCCGCTTGAGCAGCCGCAGTGCCGAGTCAAGGTGGGAGACTGGGTGCAGACGCGCAGCCACGGGCAGGACGACTGGATTGACTGCCGAGTCGTCGAGTGCCGAGGCACGGACGTCAAGTGTGTCGAGTTCCCGGGCGAGTGGCTCGGGCCCACGCGCTGGCGGCTCGCAGCGCGCTCGCAGACGCGCAAGCTGCGGCTCCGGCAGCTCATCCGCGACAACCGCGGCGACGAGCTGGCCATCTTTCCGTCCTACCGCGTGTTCAGCTTCTGCGTGCAGCGCGCCGTGCAGTCGTGGAGACCGCCGGCGATGGCGCTCGTCGAGGCCTACGCGCACCAGACGCGAGCCGTCTCCGACCACTGGGCCGCGTCGATCGACGCGACGAGCGAGATCAAGAGCTATCTCGGCACGGTAGCGCTCCGCGTTCTCTCTCGCTCGGTGGCGCTGGCCAAGGAGAGAGTAGCCGCGCAGCTGCAGCGCGAGAGCAGGCCGTACACGCAGGACAAGCGGCTGTACGAGGACTTTGACGCTCGGCGGAGGCGCGCGCTATCGTCGCAGCTCAGCGGGCTGCTATTGTCGTCGTCCAGCGGACCGGGAGCGGCAGCAGACAGCGTCTCCATGACGGACGTGATGCGCGCGTTCACGTCCGTGTTCGCGTCCAGCGAGGAGCGCGAGGCGCTCGAGATCGACATGGCGCTGCGCGCGTACATGCACGTGGCGGTGCGCCGGTTCGTGGACGTGGTGCCCATGAAGCTGAACGACCTCGTGCTCGCGTCCTTCGTCGGCGACGTGCAGAGCGAGCTGCTGGAGTCCACGAGCGACGAACAGATCGCGCGGCTGATGCAGGAGCCGCCACAGCGCGCGCAGATGCATCGCCAGCTCATGGACCGCGTCGAGTGTCTGCGTGCGGCGAGGCGGGAGATCCTCGGCGAGAACGCGACGGGATGATCAGCGCGAGTGCCGATGCATCGATGCATCGATGCGTCGATGCGTCGATGCACGTGCCTGTATTGACGCCACTGCCAGGGTTAGATCGTCCCCATGAACAGCTCGACGTTGTCAATGACCTGGTGGTCCTTGAGCTCCGTGGCGAGCCACGTCATGAGCTCCTGCTCGTACTGCACCGTCTCGTTCGCCTTCTCCGGCGCATTCTCCTCGAGCTGCAGGCGCCGGCGCGGGGATGCCACGTGCTGCGTCCTAGCCGCTGCCGCCTCGCGCTTGACCCAGCGCTTGAGCGCCGTCCACATCGACGCGTCCTGGCTGTCGTCCTTGTCCACTCGGAAGCGGAACACGACGAGCAGTACGAACCCGTAGCGGCTGTCGTACTCGACCTCGATCTCGACCATCGTGCCGGGTCGCAGCAGCGTCGGCTGGCTTGTGAGCGTCACGCACCCTCCAGTTCCGCTGGACACTCCCGCGCCACTGCCACAGCCGACACTGCCACTGCTGCTGCTCCCGCCGGGGCAGATCGTGTTGCCGTTCGAGGAGGCTGTCAACGCCGCGAGCTTGGCCGTCAGCCGCTTGTAAAGCGCTTGCGCGAGCTGCCGCATCTTCTGGCGCCGCGTGAGCGGCTCGAGGCGCGCGGGGCGGCTGCCGTGCTTGCGATGCGCCTCCCGGTCGCCGCACGGCTGCAGCGCCGGGTCTCGCCACACCACTCGCCGGACTTCGGATGCGAGCTGAGAGACGCTCTCCTGCTTGTCGAGCTCGCGGCCCGCTAGGAAGGCCTCGAACTTGTCCATCTTGATGGGCTTGTTGACCTTGACGCGCACCGTGCGGCGCCCGAACTCGGCGCGGCGCAGCTGGCGCTTCTTGATGGCGGCCAGCACGGCGACGCATACCACCATCCAGAGGATGCTGAGCAAGAAGAAGAGCATGGGCACGTCCACGAGCTTGGAGAAGGCCGAGTCGACCCAGGCGGGCACCTCAACGTTGAGCGTGCCACCCGGGAGGCGGTCCATGAGCGCCAGGGCGAAGCTGCCGGCGAGCATGAACTGGATGAGCTCGAGCGACGCGCCCGACTTCTCGACCACCAGGGACGCGTCCGCGAGCACCTTGGTGTTGCTCTCGACCGTCTTGAAGATGTCCTCGAGCTCCGACGTGTTGAGCACCTCGGCCATCTGCCGGAGGTTGACCACCTCGTACTTGGCGCCGTGCACGAGCTTCTCGAGGTCGCGCGCGCGCAGCAGGATGTCGTGGTGCTGCTTCTTGAGGTCCAGGTAGCTGAAGATGGCCTCCTCCTCCTCGCCCGCGTCCGCGGACTTTTGCGGGATCTTGATGAACTCGAGCGACTCGAGCAGGTACCCGAGCGTGTCCGTGAACTGGTCGACACTCCATTCCACACGTTAGACGGCTGCGATGGCGATGATGACAATACAAATCGGCAGGCAGGCGAGCAACCGCACCAGAATGAGGTCGTTCGTGGCCTGGTTGAGCTTGCCGCGGATGGTGGCGAGGTGGTTCGGGTCCTCGTTGGCGCAGAAGAGCAGGTGGCGCGTCTCCTTCAGGTGCTCCTCGAGCACGAAGATGCGCGTGAAGAAGCTGCGCAGGAACATCTCGCGGCACAGCAGCGAGAAGAAGGCGACGAAGACCTTCTCGAAGCGCTTGGAGGCCGAGCCGGCGATGAGCATCCCGTCGCGGCCGACGATCAGCACGCTGTCCTCGCCAATATCGTACGCGCAGTGGATATCGCCCAGCACCTGCTTGAGCTCGTTCTCAAAGTCGTCGCGGTCCATGTACTCGAGCCCGGGGATGAAGGGGTCGATCTGGTCGGCCATGATCATGTTGAACTTGCCGCGATTGGCGATGTCGCCGAGGAAGACCATGTCGAGCAGGCTCGTCTGGTACGAGCTCAGCAGGTCGTCCATGATCTCGGACGAGTCCTGGTGGATGTCCACGAGCAGCCGCGAGAGCAGGTCGACCGAGATGCGATCCGAGCGCTTGTCGAGGATGGAGTCCACCTTGATCCCGTAGAAAATGGTGCCGTCCACGTTGAGGTGGATGCCGAAGTTCTCCACTTGGACGATGCCGTCCTCCTCCGGGAAGTTGATCTCGGCCTCGAAGTTGATGTACCGCACGGGGTCGTAGTCCAGGATGCGCACCTCGGTGAGCCCCGGCGGGACTTCGAACTGCGTGTCCGTCGGCCGGTCGTCGATCAACGAAGTGAAGAGGCCGCCTTGGCAGCGGTCCATGGACCCAAGCCGCTCGTTCAGTGCCACGATCTGGTTCGACCCGAACGGGATCCACTCGCCAATGAGGCACACGGGGTTGGCCAGCGTGATCGCCTCGGACAGCGTGTCCCGGATGTTCGACTGGCCCTTGGCCGCCTCATCCGCGCGGTGGGCGTTCGACGACAGCTGCTGGTACGCGTCCGCGCCGCGCACGCAGTGCGGCACGAACGGGCTCGACACGTACGACACGTCCTCCGTCTCGGTCACCTCCGAGTAGCGGAAGTACCCGATCGACTCGAGGATGAAGCGTCCCTCCTCGTTGAATGCAGGCTCCTCGTCCGCATCTTCGGTGGTATTGACCGACTGTCGCTGCGTAATGGCAGCGGCTCCGCGCACTCCCGTGAGCTGCTTCGAGCTCGAGCGGAACATCCACGACGGGCCGGAGTTGGCGTCTCCGAGGTACGCCTCGTCCGCCTCGGGCGGGTCCTTGATGGGGATGTACCGGATCTTGAGCAGCTCGCGGCGGTACGGCTTTGGCGCGAAGATGAAGGCGTCCACGCGCGCCTTGAGCTCCTTGGTGACCTGCTCGAGCAGCTCGAGCCCCCGCCGCGAGACCTGGAAGGCCGTGATCGAGTGGTAGTCCTTGGTCGAGAGCTTGAGTCCGTTGATGAGGTCGGCCTCGCGCAGGTCGTCGATGGCCGACTTGCCGTCCTGCGTGATGTTCATCCAGATGCGCTTCGGCCGCTGCTCCTGCGCGATCACGGTCGCCGCCGGCGCGTAGTCAAAGTTGAGCACGCCCGCCGCGATGCCCTCGTAGATGAGCACCAGCAGCGGCGTCTGCCGGATCCACGTCTCCTTCTCTTTCGTGCTGCGCGCGCTCACGGCGTAGCGAGAGAGCATGAACAGCAGCATGATGTGGTCCTCGGGCCACGTCTCGCGGACGGTGCGGCCCGTGTCGTCGCCGTCCTTGGACAGCTCGGGCAAGACGAACGTGAGCTCCGCGCCGTCGACGTCCTCGACCTGGTCCTCGCCCGCCTCGGCGACGAAGCTGCTGCGACCACCTCCGCTGAGCTTACCGTCGGACCCCATCCGCATCATCGGCCGCGAGGCCTTGGCGGCGCCCATGCGCGACTGGCTCCCCGTCTTGGAGAGCGTCTGTCGGCGGTACACCTGGCTGTTGCTCGGCGTCGCAGCTGAGGCACTGTCGCCGTGCTTGTCCGCGCCAGCGAGCTGCTTCGCAGGGGAGTCCGTCGACAAGGCGTCGGCGTCTTCGAACGAGTTGGGGAGTTGCGCAGGCGGCGACGGGTCGATCTGCTGCTGCTCTTCTTCGTCCAGCGCCTCGGCGATCCGACCGCCTGCAGCGACAGCCACCGGCGCCGAGTGCGGGAGCATATCCATCGCCAGTCTCGGGACGACGAGCGAGGCTTTAGCGTCTGCGATCGGCTCTGGAAGCGGCGGTGGAGGCGGAGTCCTGCTCGTGACTGTCACCTTTGCTTCGGTCTGCTGGGGATTCCCGGGAGAAGAGCTCGAGGTCGCGAGGAGACGCAGGGCCGCGGGCGACGGAGACGCCGAGGGCTTGGAGGGCGAGCTGCGGTTGCTGTTGCAGGTGTTGGAGGCGCGGTGGCTGGCGGAGGCGTCGTCGTCGTCGCAACTGATCTGTCCGGGCAGCGAGGGAGCGCTAGTTGCCATGCATCAGCGGCGACCGCCCGACCGCGCGCCTCGACGACCGAGGGCGACGCGCTGCGCTGTTGGGCGCCGATTCGGGACTGGCCGGGGCGAGGAGGCGGCGCTTGCGCATCGAAACGGCATGCAGACTATATCCGTCGCCCGGCGGCACAACCCAATGCAATCGGAGCAGGAGGGCGTCCCAGCAGCGAGTCTCGCTGCGGAGGAGAGCGGCGCGGTCGCTGTCGGGCGCCTTCGCGGCAGCTCGGACCCCCGCCCGAGGCGCTCCGTGTCCTGCTCGATCTGTCGACGAACGCGGTGGGGACGCGTCAGCAACGGTCAGATCGGATTGGACGAAAAGAACTTTAAAGGGGACGGTCATTGGGTGGAATAAAACCTTTTTTAATTGGCTAAAATAATGAGAAATTTATTTCTAGCGAATCATATTGTAATTGATCTGATTATTGTGCAGACTTTGAGCCAATCCTTGGTCGTCGTCGGCTGTGATGACGCCCACTTCGCATTTTGGGAATATCCATCGGGGCACAAGCATGGTGGCGATCCCGGAGGGCGAGCGCGCGGACTTCGAGGACGTGCTGGGCAGCGGCGGGCTCTTCCGCAAGACGCTGCGCGCGAACGCAGAAGGCGGCCAGCCCGGTGCGCGCGCTGCCGGCGCCTCCGCATCCCCTGTTAGTATCTAACGCGGCGTGTACACTTACGTATAAATGCACAGAGTTCGGCGAGGAGGTGAGCGTGCGGTACTCGGTGTACGTGCTGGCGACGGGCCGGGCCGCGCTGAAGGCCGAGAAGCGCGAGTTCCGCATCGGCGACGGCGAGATCATGCCCGGTACGCGGACTCTCTCCCAACAGACAGACAGACAGACAGACAGACAGACAGACAGACAGACACATACAAGCGGTCCACCGACGCTAACTGGTGTGCTCATGAGCCGCAGCGGTCGAGCTCGTGGCCAAGCTCATGCGCGTGGGCGAGGTGAACGAGGTGCGGTGCGACGCGCGGTTCGCGTTCGGAGACGTGGGGCTGGCGCCGCACGTGGCGCCCGGCGCGGACGTGCGGCTGGAGGTGGAGCTGCTGCGCGTGGGCAAGAAGCTGACGGCCGAGATGGACTCGAAGGAGTTGATCGCCGAGGCCACCAAGAAGAAGGAGAGCGGCAACCGGTACTTCCGCGACGGCAACTACGAGCAGGCCGCCAAGCTGTACAAGCGCGCGCTCAAGCTGCTCGAGAGCTGGGAGCACGAGGAGGAGGATGCGCCGGCGTGCAAGGCGCTGCTCGTGGCGCTCGGCAACAACGTCGGCAACGTGCAGCTCAAGCTCAAGCAGTACAAGGAGGCGCGGCAGTCGAGCCTCGAGGTCATCCAGATCGACCCGGCGAACGTCAAGGCCATGTACCGCGTGGGCCAGGTGGCGCTCGAGCAGAGCGAGTTCGCCGAGGCGACCGAGTTCCTGCGCATGGCGCTGCGGATCGAGCCCAAGAACGCCAAGGTGCGCGCGCTGCTGGCGGACGTCAAGCGCCAGAAGACCAAGCGCAAGCAGCACGAGCGCCAGCTGTACGCCAAGCTCGGCGGTCGCGGCAAGGACCCGGCGGGCGGCGCCGCCCAGCAGACCAAGGCCGCGCTGGCCGTCGCGTGGCTGCGCGCCAACCCGGCGCTCGTGGCGACGGTCGTGTCGATGGTCGTCGCCGTGCTCATGTACCAGTACATCGGCAAGCCGTTCCACGGCATGGAGTGACGGCTGAGCGGGCACAGACGGACCGAAGTGGAGCGCGGAGCGATTCGCGCTCTCCGTGTTGCGATAGACAGCTGTACACCAACTGCTCTCACTCACTCTCTCACTCTCTCTCCTTCTCTTGAACGCGCGCCGTCGGCGGCGGCGGCTCTACAGACTCGAGCGCTGGGCCAGACCGTCGGACGGCGCGCCGCCCCGTCAGTTCTCGAGCACGACGCGGTAGCGCACCGACCCGTTGCGCACCATCTCGACGCCCTCGTTCACCTGGCTCATGGGCAGCTTCTGCACGACGGAGCGCACGTTCTTCTCGGCCGCGAGCTGGAGCATGGCCTTGATGCTGCTCGTCGAGCCGATGTGGCTGCCGACGAACCTGACGCCGCGCGTCACGAGCAGGCCGGCGCGGAACTTGACGCCGTCCTCCGGCAGCCCGACGAGCAGCAGCTGGCCGCGCGTGCTGAGGAAGCTCATGAAGAGGTCGAACGGCATGTTCTCGGCGTTGGCCGTCACGAGCAGCACGTCCACCGAGCGCGAGGCCCGCCGGGCCTGCGCAGCGTCGCCGTAGTTGACGAACTCGTCCGCGCCGAGCGCGCGCGACTCGGCCTCCTTGTTGGCCGAGCGCGAGAAGGCCACGACCGTGCCGCCCAGCGCCCGGGCGAACTGCAGACCCAGGTGGCCGAGCCCGCCGATGCCCACCACGCCCACGCGCACGCCGGGCTTCACGCCGGCCTCGACCAGCGGCGTGTAGACCGTCGCGCCGGCGCACAGCAGCGGCGCCGCCTCGTCCGACGGGATGTTCTCCGGGATGGCGAAGGCGAAGTCGCCCAGCAGGCGCACGTACTCGGCGTAGCCGCCGTACGAGGTGCGGCCGTCCGGGTACGTGCTGTTGTACGTGCCGAGCAGGCGCGGGCAGTACGAGTCGTCGCCCGCCGCGCACTCGGCGCAGGGCTGGTCGGCGTCTCGGTTCAGGCAGGCCCAGGCCTGCGCGCCGACGCCAACGCGGTCGCCGACCTTGTGCGCCGACACGGCCGAGCCGACCTGCGTGACCTCGCCGACGATCTCGTGCCCGACGACGCACGGGTACTTGGTCGGGCCCCAGCCGCTGTCGAGCGTGTGCAGGTCCGAGCCGCAGATGCCGCAGTGCGAGATCTTGATCTCGATGTCCAGCTCGCCCAGCGGCCGCGCCTCGTACTGCCACGGCTTGATGGCCTCGCCCTTGCCGGCGCAGGCGTACGCGTTGATGGTGCGGGCGGCCATTGAGACGGCTTCGTGCTGGGAAAAGGGGGACGGGGCTTGGCAGTCGCTCGGCGAGTCCAGGAATGGCAGCGAAGGACGGACCCAAAGTGCAACGCTGGACGCGTCAGCTTTGGTGCGTGGAGTGCTGATCACGTCAATGGATGTCGAGACGTAAGCGTGATCTGGGTCAAAGAAGGGCTAGGGCTACGTGAAGAGCTGCCATTAACTTGATTTCTGTATGACTAGATTTGGGTCGAGTTAGGTCTCGGGTTGGCGTTAAAACGTGCTGAGTGTGGGTCACTATACGTTCATCCAGATAAGACCGAACAGTTATACATCGTTCCGGATAAAAGACAACCACATGTCTGAAAGCCGCATTCCTGGTCGCCAACGCAATACTAGTAAACGACTCCGCCGCGAAGCTTGTACCAACCGTCATGAACGACTCCGCCGCAAAGCCTGCCAGCTCGCACATTAGCAACCATGTCTGTCAACCGCCCAGCGCTCCGTCCACGCCTTCGCGGCCGCTTCGAACGGTCAGCCGTGGCGCCGTGGACGTGGAGACCAAGATCTCGCACTGCGCCATCTTCGGCTCACAATTTACACGCATTCGCCGATGCCAAAGACATGTACTTTCGTTCCACTGCTCTTGTCTACCGACGAATTCACGAAGCACCATGGGGGAAGGCTTTGGCAATCGCATTCATCATGGTCGACATGTTGGCATCACACATGCACGTTAACCAGTGCTGCTATCGGATAGAGACGATGGCGCTTCACGCGCGCGTGGATTGGAGGACTCGAATGAAAATGTTCAGTGAAGAAGTATGCATGTGTATTTCACTTCACCTACATGGATCGTCCTAGCGCGACTACTATGCTAACGAGATCCTCATCGTGTCTGTCTATCGTCAGAGCGACCCTCACAACTTCGAGGCATCAACCGAGCCAGACACACCGCCCCATCAGTTCTCGAGCACCACGC
>JAADXX010000883.1:0-11091 GCA_023338025.1 Phytopythium oedochilum
GATTGGGTCATCCGTCGTCCCCACGTAGGTGACTGCGTCCGGCTGCTTGTCATCGCCATCACCGTCGCCCTCACGGCGGACAGCCTTCAGCACGTAGACGTACACGAACTTCTTCGGGGCCATTGTGGCCAATTTCGTAGGGTTGGTGGTTGAAGAGAGAGTGTTGAGTCAATTCAAATCTGATTTGAGCATTTTGCTATAAAAACAATTGAAATGCATAGTTGACCACTATGAAAATTTATCAGGATGTCTGTATACCCATTTTTGCAAATCAATTATAAAAGAAAGTCGTCACGTGCTGTTTGTATTGAAAGTGTTTTGAATCGCGAAAACCTTCAAATATAGTCGCACGACTTTTTTACACAATTCAGGATGAGAGGTCACTTATCAATTTAACGAGTACTGACAATATGTTTCTGTTTATCAAGTGATTGTTGTCGTAGATGAAGTAAATCTTTATAGAATAATGATGCAAAAAAGTTAATATGGATGTATTTACTGTTTTGCGTTGAAGACACCTGCCAAACAAACTGTGATCTCGCATACAAATGTCATAATGTTACTTTTTTGCATTCCTGTATTTCTCAATTACCCTTTTACCTAGTTCCCTCCAATAACATCATGCATTCATTACTGCAGGTTTCGCGCTGGGTTCGGCCACGTGCGTTCAGAGATTCCATACTGAAACCAAGCCAGCGCGCGCCGCCCTTTCTCGGTCGTCAGTTCCGGATCGAGCGTCCATAATTCGCTAGCCGAGTCGGGGTAAAGCGCGCTCTCGCCATGAAGATCCGCGGCCGCAGCTCGCCGCCCGCGCTGCGCCTGTGCGTGTGGCTGGCGGCGCTGGCGGCGGCGCTGCTGCTGGCGGCGGCGCGCGCCGAGAGCGGCTACGAGTCGGTCATGGGCATCGTCAACACGCACCGGTCGGTGCACCTGGACCCGAGCGTGCAGCACGTCCCGCTGTCGCCCGAGCTGGCGCACCTGCGGCCGCCGCCGCCGCGCGTGCCGGCAGCGTTCGACATCTTCGTGGGCCTCTCGGTCTTCCGCGACGGCTTCCGCTGCGGCAAGACGGTCTTCACGGGCCTGAAGCGCGCCAAGGAGCCCGAGCGCGTGTTCTTCGGCGTCGTCGACCAGGTGAACGCCGGCGACGACCGCTGCCTGGACGAGTTCTGCAAGATGGCCGAGGCCGAGTGGCCCGACCGCGGGCCGTGCCCGTTCCGCGACCACATCCGCGTGGACGAACGCACGGCCGACGACTCGCGCGGGCCGACGCTCGCGCGCCACTTCCAGCAGAAGCTCGTGCGCAGCGAGGAGTTCTGCCTCCAGCTGGATGGGCACAGCATCTTCACCAACAGCTGGGACGAGCACCTCGTGGCCGAGTGGACGCGCGTGGGCAACGAGATGGCCGTGCTCTCGACCTACCTGCACCACATCCACGACTTTGTCCAGGAGAACGGCGACAACAAGGTGCCCAACTCGCTGCCGCACCTGTGCACGACCATGCGCGGCTACAGCGGCTGCGTGCGCAACGTGGGCGCCAGCATGATCTCGGGCTCCAAGTTCCCGCAGCTCTCGGCGCTCTGGGGCGCCGGGCTCTCCTTCAGCAAGTGCCACGCCGAGCGCCGCGTGCGCGTGGACCCGCACACGCTCTGGATGTTCGACGGCGAGGAGTTCCTGCGCGCGTCGCACCTGTGGACCCACGGGTACGACATGTACTCGCCGAGCGAGCTCGGCTCGGTCGTGTACCACAACTACTCCAAGGTGCCCGCGCGGTTCGAGCACGTCAAGGTGGACCAGGACAAGAAGCGCGTCGAGACCGAGATGGGCATCAACCGTTTCTTCCTCATCGTCGGCAAGCCCTTCAAGGGGCAGGTGGACGCGCTTGAGCTGGACAAGTACGGCTTCGGCACGGCGCGCTCGTTCCAGGAGTACCTCGCCTTCTCCGGCGTGACGTTCGAGGAGGGCAAGAACGACACCGAGTCGTGCGAGCAGCTCCACTGGGTGCCGTACTCGAACGCGACGGCCGTCGAGGAGGTCGTGGGCGGCGGGTGGAAGCTGCAGCCGGCTCAGCCCAAGAAGGAGCCGGAGCTGCCGAGCGGCGGCGCCCGCCGCGAGCCGCAGGACGAGAACCAGGACGAGGAGGACCCGAAGAAGCTGCATGCCGCCGAGGCGCACGCCGAGGCCGGCGCCAACGAGGATGGGGACAAGGAGAGCGCGGATGTGAATGCAGCGCTCGCGGCGGAGAACGCGAACGGGCAGAAGCTCTTCCGGCAGGAGCCGGGCGACGCGCGGACGGGCGGCGAGCAAGCGTCGGGCCCCAGCGCCGGCGTCTGGCTCTTCCTCGTCTGCGTCGCCGCCGCGCTCTTCGTGACGCTGTCGAACGACTCGACCTCTCGCTCGATCCGCCGCCAGTTTAGAATGAAGGCGACCCACAGCACGCAGTAGACCGGCGCGAACGGGGCGGGGCAGCGACTGCGCGAGGTGGTCGACGCTTGGTGGCGGGAGTGAGCGTGGCGTTGGTCGACACGTACGGGTGCGTGCATCCGCCACCGAGCGATGCGGGAATGGCATGTGTACCTTGATGAATCGTTCTCGCAGTCTTTACTCCTCCGCTCTCGGCAGGTGCGCGTGCTTCCAACCTGCAGGTTCCTCACGCCAGTTGGTCAAGCAGCGACTCGAGCGCTTGCTTGGCGCTCGCGTTCAGGTCGTCGCCTTCGTCGCGCTGGATGCGTTTGAGGGCCTCGACGACCGAGTCGCCGCCTCCGTCTCCGCGACACCGCGCCTGGTTCTCGGGGTGGGCGGTGACCGCGCTGTCCAGCGCCAGCAGCGCGTTCGTCTGCAGTGTCTCCGTCGCCGCCGAGAGGTGCTGCGCCAGCAGCGCAAGCCCGCCGGCGTCCGCGAGCAGGCTCTGGCTCGCGTGGTTGAGGCGCACGCCGTGGTGAATCGCCCACGCGGCGCTCCCGCTCGTCTCCTCGGGGAACGCCGGCGACAGCAGCATCACCAGCTGCGCGAGCCCACCCGTCTGTTCCAAGCGAAGGCAGTGCGTGAGTGAGTCCCCGAGCTCTAGCCGATGGTGGCGGTGGTGGTGGTGGTGGTGGAATGTACGGCAGGGCTACCTCGCGGACCAGGTCCTGCGCTCCGATGTCGTGGCCGGCCAGGATATTGCCGAGCGCAAACGCGGTCGCGCTGTACATGGAGTCCGCTGGTCGGTCCCAACGATCTGTCAGTCGCTGTCACAGTCACTCGCCCTTACGAGAGCGCGGTCGGAACGCACAGCCGTCGTCGAGCAGCTGGTCGGTGAGCAAGGAGATGGTCTCGGCGTTGCAGAGCAGGTCGCGGCCGCGGCTGGAGCCCGCGATGTCGGCCAGGCACGTGGCCGCCGCGCGCCGGATCGGCTCGTGCGGGCTCGCCATGGCGTGCAGCACGGCGGACGCGACTCGGTCGGTGGCCACGGCGTCCGCGGCCGCCGGCTCGAGCGCCACGTTGCCGAGCGCCAGACACGCCGCCGCCTGCAGCCGCGGGTCCTCCAGCCACAGGAAGCGCGCGAAGGCGTCCGCCGCGCCCAGGCGCGCGAGCGCCTCGGCTACGAGCGGCTCGGGCGACAGCCGGATGAGCGCCAGGAACGCCGGCACCAGCAGCGCCGAGTCCGCGATCGCGTCGCTGTCTTCCAGCAGCCCCACCAGAATCGCGACCGCGCCGCTGTCCACGAGCGCCAGCGCCTCCCGGCCGCGCGCCAGCGCGTCCGCGCCCGTCGCAGAGGGGAGGCGGAGCGCGTTGATGGCGGCCACGCGGTCCTGCGTGCTCGTCTCCTTGGCCGCCAGCGCCTCCGCCAGCGCCGCGACGCCGCGCGCTCCGTCCGTCGCGAACGACCGGAGCGCAGCGCCGTGGCTCGCACAGACCGCCGGGACGCGGCCAGCAGCGACTGCCGATAAGACGCGCGGCTGCGGACGCGCGGATGGCGCGGGCCGCAGCGCGCGCGCCGCCGTCGCCATCGCCTTGCGCATCATGGATTTCGGGGTTGTTATGGTCATGAGTTATTCGTTTTCCGTATGAGGTCTCAAATACATGGTAAATAATAGAGACCGGTACTTGATTTACGTGGTTACACGAGGGTTACGCTAGTACGCTCTCAAATACATGGTAAATAGAGGCCGATTCTTTATTTATATGGTTACACGAGGGTTACGCCGCCTTTCGCCACTATCCGCATACAGCACCACAGCAGCAGCAGCAGCAACAACACCACAGCAGCACCATGGGCAAGAACCGGCACAGCAAGGACCGCCTGTTCATCACGCAGACGGAGCACAAGTACCTGTACGGCGGCAAGAAGCAGGAGATCCGCCGCGCCTACAAGCGTACGCGCCTCTCGCAGCTTCTGCGGCCGCGTAAGGCGACCGCCGCGCTCACTCTCGCCGTCTCCTTTGCCGCAGGTCTGCCGTTCAACTGCTGCGCCATCACGCTCCGCCCCTTCTCGGTGCGCTCGCTGCTCGTCCGCAGGCCCCGCACCTCGTCTGCGCGCTCATGTCCGTGCTGCTACCGCGACAGAACCCGGTGTGCACGCGCGAGGGCCACTTGTTCGACCTGGAGGCGGTCGTGCCGTTCGTCAAGGAGCACCAGATCGTGCGTACCCGCCGCCGCCGCCGCGCTCGCTCTACTGTAACCCGCTCACATTACTCGTGTACCGGTGCTCGCTACTGCAGAACCCTGTGTCGGGCGCACCGCTGGCGCTCAAAGACCTGATCCAGCTGCGCTTCAGCAAGAACTCGGAGGGCGAGTTCTTTTGCCCCGTCACGTACAAGGTGTTCACGGACAGCACCAAGATCGCGGCCGTCGCGACGACGGGCAACGTGTACGCGTTTGACGCCATCGACGAGCTCAACATCAAGGCCAAGAACTGGACGGTGCGCGCAGTCGACTGACCGGGTGGGTATCGGGGACGCGCCGGGCACGTAGCTGACTCGCTCGGCGTGCTGTTGACCCGCGCAGGACCTGCTCTCGGGCGAGAAGTTCAAGCGCAAGGACATTATCATCCTGCAAGACCCGCTCGACTACTCGAGCCGCGAGATCGAGAACTTTGAGCATCTGCGCCGCGCGAAAGCGAGCGAGAGCGTGAGTCGCCGGCAGTTTATCTGTTGCTCGTGGCATCACATGGAGGACTAGTCGCGTTGGCTGACGTACTGCACTGTCGCTGTGGTTGGAACTGGCGCGGTTGCGATGCAGAAAGCGGTGTCGGACAGTGCGGCGGCCAAGAACATTCGCACGAACGCAGCGACCGATCGCATCCTTCAGGAGGTCTGTGCGTCGTGACACATAATGGAGCTAGCATACCTCTCGAGAGCTGACACCTCGCTCTTCGTACGACTGTAGCTGGAGGCCAAGCGAGCGGAGAAGCGGCTGATTGCGGAGAAGATCAAGCGTGGCGATGACGACGTGAGCGAGAAAGACAAGATCGTCGCGTCGCTGACGCACGGCGCGACGGACACGCTGCAGCGAGAAGACAATCGCGCTAGCGGAGGGCCCAAGCTGCAGTACTCTCGATTCACGGACGGCGAGTGCTCGAGCTCGTTCACATCAAGCGCCAGAGCGCCGGTGACCCGCAATGTGGACCTGGCCATCACGGAGCAGGAGATGCTCGAGGAGCGGTGGCAGACGGTGCGCAAGATGAAGAAGAAGGGGCTCGTGCGTCTGTCGACCAACTTTGGCGACATCAACGTGGAGATCCACTGCGACTTTGTACCGCAGACGGCTGACAACTTTATGGGTCTTTGCGAGGCCAAGTACTACGACGGTGTGCTCTTCCACCGCGTTATCCCTGGCTTCATGATGCAAGGCGGGGACCCCACGGGCACTGGCCGCGGCGGGGAGTCCATCTGGAAGAAGCCGTTCCGAGATGAGATCGACAGTCGACTGGTGCGTTGATGGTATTGAGGGTCCTATTGGCCGACCTCCAACTCACTTGTGCTTGCCATGATGCGCCAAATAACAGAGCCACAACGCACGCGGCGTGCTGAGCATGGCAAACGCCGGGCCAAGTACGAACCGCTCGCAGTTTTTCATCACGTTCAAGGCGTGCGAGCACCTGGACAAGAAGCACGCCGTGTTTGGCCGCGTTGTGGGCGGCATGGACGTGGTGGACGCTATCGAGCGCGTCGAGACAAGCCCAGGCGACGACCGACCGATAGAGGAGGTGCGCATCACGGGCGTCCAGGTGTTCGTGAACCCGTTCAAGGAGTACGAGGACGCAAAGCAACAAGGGCAGGACGTGCTGAAGTTAGTAAAAGCCAAGCGTGCCGAGGAAGCGCGGCCGAGTGTGCGTGGAACGGTTGTCAAGGTCGGTAACGATTGGGTAGCGCATGACGATCTCGGGGACTCGGACATGGCCGCGATCCCGAGCAGCGTGACGACCAAGGAGGAGCAGGTGGGCAAGTACCTCAAGGCGAGCAAGACTAGCAGCAGCAAGGCAGCCAAGCGCCCAGTTGAAGACGACAGCGCTCTTTCAACATCGGGCGTACCTGCCGCGATCGAGGGGAAGAAAAAGCAGAAGGTTGCGCCACGCAAAAGTGGCGCCTTTGGCCACTTCTCTGGCTGGTAAATCAGGCGAGCCGTCGATAATGCGAACGGACGAGATGGCTGCGCGTGGACCTGCAGTTTATTTTTGTTATTCGAGTGACGGGAGGAGAAAACGATCCAGCAGTGCGAGCGCGAGCAAGGCACAGTTGACATCACCTCGAAGGAAGCGGACTCTGCGGGAAGGGAGGGATCACTCCGCTCCGCCGCGTTCGCCGACTCGAATGGACAAGTACGCGGTGGAGAAAGTTATCGGCGAGGGCACGTACGGCATCGTCTACAAAGCCATCGAAAAGGTCTGCGGTCTAATTTCACGCAACCGAAATGGAGTTTGGTACTATCTGGGGGGTGTTGTTGTTATCGTTGGCCAACAACAGGCAACGCACGATGTGGTCGCCATCAAGAAATTCAAGAGCGCCGCCGGTAAATGAGCGTGGGCGATCTCTGAGGTGCGCTCACAGAGTTCGCAGGCTCTAAACAGGCGTTCTGGTAGACGAGCAGCTCTCGCGCCGCGAGATCCAGGCGTGCTCGATGCTCAACCACCCGCACATCGTGTCGTATCGGCACAGCTTCCGCCACGAGGGACTGCTGCATCTCGTGTTCGATTTCGAGTGCGAGGGTATGACCAAGGTGCGGTGCCTCTCATCCATATTCATCGGTAGCTAGAGAGTTCATCAAGGCGTTCTGCGTGCTGCAGGTGCTGGCGAAGAACAAGCGCGGCATTAACCCCCAACAGGCCCAAAAGTTCATCTACCAGCTCTGCCAGGCGCTCCACTACTGCCATGCAAACCAAGTCATCCACCGAGGCAAGCAAGTCAGCTATTCTATTCGACATCAATAGCTCACAGACTGACGACGGAGGCGTGTGCTTGCCGCCATTGCAGACGTCAAGCCGGACAACATTTTGATTGACGAGCGGGGGAACATCAAGCTGTGCGATTTCGGTGAGGATTTCCGAGCTGACCAGTTGAGCGCGTGCTCGCATAACTCACAGAGAGTTGCGTCGTGGTAGGGGTCGCGCGCGTCGTGCAGTTCCAGGGCGATCCGCTTTCCGACTACGTGGCGACTCGTTGGTACCGTCCTCCGGAGCAAGAGCTGCGGTGAGCACTGATTGCTCGCTGCTTCGTACGCGGCGGTGGCCGAAGAGCGAGGAGAGCTAACAACCACCGTCGAACGCGACAGAATGGATCGGTACACGTTCAACGCCGACATCTGGAGCGTTGGCTGCGTGCTCGTGGAGCTCCTCACCGGCCGGCCGCTCTTCCCCGGCAACACGCAGCTGGACCAGTTGTACGGCGTTGTGTGCTCGCTGTCTGTGACTTAGACTTGCCTGTTTTAGTAACGAACTACATGCTTCGAATGGCGCAGGAACCTCATTCAGAGCGCGCTCGGCCCCCTCCCACCCGCTCTGCTGCCTCGCCTTCCACGAGGAGTGACTGTGGCCCAAGGCGTGTCAAGGCCGCTCCAGCAGGTTCTCGCTGGTGTTGCACTTCCTGAAGGGACGCTCGATTTCCTGGCCCGGACGCTGCAACTTGACGCGAAGACACGCTCATCAGCTGCTGATTGCCTTGCGCACCCGTTCCTCCGCGCTCTGCGGGACGCGGACGCTCGTAAGCAAGACCGGCAGCGTGAGGAGCGACGGCGGAGGGGAGCACATAGCGCCAACGACGACGATGGTATTGAAGAGGACATCCCAGGCGAGAAGAGCAGCTGCGCTTCTCCATCGAGTCCATCGGGAGCACAGTCGAAAGGGATCGAAGCGCCGTTCTCGTCGCCAAAAGCGAGCGGAAAGAGTTCACCGTCGGCGAAGAGCATTCAGGCGGAGCTGAGTGCTGCGTCGCCTAAAAAGAGGCAGCACCACACAGGTGGCACCCATTCGTCGACCGACAATAACACCGAGTGTGACAGCGACGACATACAGGAGCTGATCGAGGAAGATGAAGGCGCTTGCGCAGTTTCTCCTTCATCACATCGAGGAGGGGAGCACAAAGAGGGGGGCGAGAGGGCTCACCAACGAGCCAAGGTCAGTCGGTGGCGGTCGATTCCAGGTGCTAAAGGGCACCGAGAAGGTGACCCAGTCGACCGAGACAGCTGCTACGAAGATGACTTTGAGGATTGAGCGAGGGGTGTTTCTTCAGATGCAATGCACACATCATCCCACCGCATTTCGCGTCGTTCCTGGCTGTCGAACTCGTTCCGTTAGTTTCCCACACTTATTCCCTCAGCCGTCGACGACTTAGTTGCGTCAGCACCGACAGGAGACGATGCCACTGACGCAGATCACACTGGTGGGGATTCAAACCGGACCGACAGGCGATCAAAGCCACCAAACAAGAATGGAGGGTGCCGGCCGCAGTCACTGCCGTCATAGCCGCTGCCGCCGCTGTATGCGTCCCCATCATACTTGAAGTAGTCGCCACCATAATCGTTGTTGAAATCCATACCGTCGCAGCTGCCACCGTAGTCGTGGTGACGAGCGAGGGACCGTACTTGTTGGTGGTGCGGCGGGTCTGTTGACATATTGGAGAGGGCATTCTAGCGAAAGCTGGTAGGCAGACGGATGAAGCAGCGTCGCTCAGCATCCGAGACTTCGAAGTAACGCGAGCCTGCTCAGATGTGCACGGACATACCTTGACATTTCCACCCTTCGCGGTCAACTACTTGAATCGCTCATTTTGGCGAGTATCCGAGATAAGCGAGTTTGAGACCTAGTGTGCAGGACCACGCAGCATTCCCACGTTAGGTATCGCTCAGAGTCCGAGAAGCGATCCAAGCCGACGTACCAACGGAATGCAACGCGCTCGCGCTGGTGCAAGCTCGGAATCTCGGCAAGCTGGGTAAGGATATCAAGCACTTGACGCAAGTGATGGGTATCAATCACAGCCTGACTGTTGTCTGCGGCGGTATAGAGAAGCGACGGTGGGTGATGGTCGAGCCACAACACGACGCTCTTTATCGCGGACGAGGTGTGGATAACAGCTTCCATGGGGGCCGCGCGTTTTACGTGCTCGGCGTAAAATGCCTCGACAGCGTTCACGACTTGGATGACCCAGCCCATTTTCTCTGAATGCGGTAAGAAGTAAGATTGCTGGGCTAGTCGATAGCATCTTGGGCGGTCTGCGAAGAACAGGGGGTGCTTGATATGGTTGAGGGCCGCCTTCTTTAGCTTCGCCAGTGATCTACGCCCACAACCCAGCCATTGTTAGAACGAATCCATCTCGTGCGAGTGACGAATGCTGCATTTACCGCCGGATATATGGCTGAATCTGCGGGTGCTTCTCGCTGGCGACTCTGATTTTTGCGATGAGCTTTTTCGCAGTCAAGATCGAGAAGTCGGAGTGATCGACGTGTTTGACGATGCTTTCGACTCGGTCAAGCATCGTCGAGGCCATCTCGGCAGCTGCATCAACTTGACTCTCCTCGCTCTTACCAATGGCGCTGAACACGCGGCATGCTGCATCAAGGGCAAATAGACATAGTTCCTGGCCAGTGGCTGACGGTGGCGCGGCTTTCTTCAAGGCTTCTTCGACGAGTGCGAGCAGCGGTGAAGGATGTCCAGGAGCCATCGTGTGCGAGTTCTCTCTTGGACCTGCACCGCCAAGCTCGGTCGCCAGTATCTGCGCCAAGTCACTAGACCGGCCGGCATCGCTTTGCACGCCGTTGAGCTCTTCGGAGCTATCCGTATCGCTATCGCTGTCGCTGTCGCTCGACGCAATCGGCTCTGCCCTCCGTTCGCGCTTTGGTGGAGATTGCAGGGACGAAGGGCTGCCTGAGTCTGCAGGCGCTGCAAGAAGCTGCGGGTCTCTCGCCGGTCCAGACGTGGGAGATCGACTCGCGTGAGCTGCTAGAGCCTTCCTTGGCAAGCAGCGAGGGTTAGACAGTCCTCAAGTGCATGGCTGTGTATATTGTACGCAGCGCACCGAGTTCGGCTCCGTCAATACGATAGAGAGCGCATCGCCCATGAGTCGCAGGCGTTCGCCCAAAAACCGCTGAATACGCTCCGTGTCTGCGACGAGAGCCATGAGACTCGCCGACCGCCGGCAGTCTGCTTTGCCCTGCTGCAGCTGCGTCACCGCCGCCTCCACCTCCCTCAGACGACGAAACGCCTCCGTCACCTCGCGTAGTCTAACCCTGACATCTTCAACCTCCGACTGGAGCACGCCGTTGCAGCTCGTACGCAGCAATCGCGGCGGCGCGCGCGCGAGGATGCGCTCGTACACTTCGGACATCTCGGCGGCCATTGCGAAGTGAAATGCACTGGACGACACACGAGTGTAACCCTCCGTGAGTGTAACTCGTGGTATACCGTACCTGGCTAAATACAGGAAACGTGAAACGTGGCACACAAGTCACATATTCGAGCCACGATTTGAGAGGAGGGTCGTTAGCACGTCCAATCCAGAAGGACAACACGAGCCACCACCAAGTTTCAGCTCATCCATCGCGCGGACCCTTTCATTTGGGGGGTCCAAGCAAAAGGCGGAAGCCGGCAGCGCAAACCACCGCTGATGGTAGAGGCTAGTA
>JAADXX010000884.1:0-11087 GCA_023338025.1 Phytopythium oedochilum
AGAGACACAGAGGGAGCCGATGGGGCTTAGATGTAGCAACGATGACCGCGAACTAAGGACCTCAAATCAATCACTTTTGGTTTTGCAATCCCGACCCGAAGCCGTCTTCGTCCAAGCTCCAAGCGCTCCGAACTCCAACAGTGAACCCGCACATCTGATGATGATGATCTAATCCCGCGTACCTCAAAATCGTGTGAACCAGGAGCGGTTGTGGGTCCTGACTCGGGGAGAAGCCTCAAGTCGAGTCTCCATCCGCCGTCTCCTACCCCGTTGCAGCTCCGGTGCTACGCTCCCAGTTGCCTTTGCGTCCATCGCAATGTTCGCTAGGTGATCGGCGCTGTGTTGCCGGCCCTTCTCACGTGTCTCCAGTCTACAGACGCGTACGATTCGATGAGCCTCTTGATGTCCCGTATGAACCCTGTGAACCCCGCACATCCGTCGAGCAGCATGCATGCTTGCTAATCATCCTTGCTGGATACTATTATTCCCCGCAGAAAGGCTCGCAGGATATTTGGGTCGCAGTGCCATGGCACTGCCATGGCACTGCCACAGCTCGAGGCTCCCGCGAGTGTAGTGCAAGTGGGACGGATGTGTTGCACAAGCTTCCCGTAGAGAACACGTGGACCTAGCTCTCGCCTCGATGTCGCGAACTGCGAAGACCATGGCATCGAATCGCGCCACTTGCTTTCACTTTTCAATTGCGTCGTTGGGGGGCAAGATGGCGACGAACGTGGTCACCGAGGCGCTCAAGCTTATCCCGGTTGGCGGCGGCGTGCTATCAGCAATGCTGACGTCGGTGGACTCCTTTCTCCAAGAGCACGCCCAGATGGAAGAGCAGTGGAAGCAACTACGCAAAGACTTGCCCACGTGGTCCACCCAACTGGAAGAAGTTGCAATGAAGAAGCCGAACCAAGTTCGTGATCTCCGAGCCGTCGTCAAGGACTTGAGGCATTCATGTCGGCCAACAGTCTGCCGCGGAAGCGTGATAAAGTGCTCAAGCTCTTCAGGAAGAAGAACAATGAGGGATCCGACTTCCCGACGCTGTTGGGCAAGCTTAAAGCCGAGATCAAGAGCGCGATGTTCCTCATGACAGCCGAGACCCTCGTGGAGGTGTCAAGGGTCCGCGACCAGCTCGAAGAGTTGGCCAAGAAGCACGACCTCTCGCTCGACATGCTGGACGACATCAGGAAGCAACACACAAGATTCCAGACCAGTCTGGGCGTTCTGGTGAAGGCAGGGATCAGCAAGGGACGAACCCTGCTCCTTCCTGAGGAGATCCGCGAGGCTCTGGATGTCCTTCAGAACACAGGGAACCGCAGCGACAGCGACAAATACCGCGCCAAGCAAACCCTGCTGAACTGGCTGGAGGGGTGTACCGACCGACAGGATGCGCTCAAGGTGGCGCTCGTGTTCATTCGTGACGGTGGAGACGACATCAAGTCCGTGGGGGTCGACATCCTGGCGCAGATATCGGAGGACGACGAGAGCCGGCATTTGCTGTTTGCGAGTGGCGAGGCGATGGAGCTTCTGCTGGCCGCGGCACAGGGTAAGGCGACGGACGCGGCGACTATACTCGCCTCACGCTGCCTCACCAACCTGGTAAAGGAGAAGCCAGCGACGTTCTTTGACAAGTGGGAGGGGATGCACGAGAGTCACCGCGAGGTCGTAGACGACGGCTTGATGCGGCAGATTGTTACGACGGTGGACACCTCTATCGTCCGATTCCAACCCAACGAGGAGAAGAGTGAAGACCAAGCGCTGCGCGTACTGGCGAAGATGGCGGAGATTGACGTTTGCAAGCCTGTCGTCGCTAGAGCAGGAGGCATTGCTGCGCTGGCGAAAGTTTATGAGGCAACGGAGGACATGTCCAAAGCTGAGATCAAAGCAACCGTATCGAGCTCGGTCTTGCTGGCGATTGACGCGCTGGCGTCTCTGTCGGCGGACGCCACCTGCCGAGCGACGTTTCCGAAGGACGAAGCCAACATTCGGCCGCTGGTGCACTTCGTGTGGAGCTGCTCGTCTCTGTCAACCAAGTATATGCAGTACATGACGCTGTACATTGATGACCCCGACGGTCACCTGGAGTTGTCGTCGCCAAGGCGAGGACCACTGTTAACACCGTTTGGCCGACATCGCATCACAGACAGAGTCTGGCAGAGCGAGACTGCTGCTTCGAAGGCGTTGTGCGAGCTCTTGGGTGATGAACGCTGCCGGGACGCCGTCATGAAGCTCGGCACGTTCATCAACATGACGTCTGGAAAGCTCAGTCTCGTTCCACACTCGCGAGACGAGTCACTCAGGCCTCGCAACTGTCTCCCGGGCTGGTTGGCACTGGCCAATCAAGTTACGAAGGGCATGAAAGATGTCATGTGCGCGAGTCCATGCGATTGGGATAACACGCATGAGGGGATCCCGGTCGTGGACGAGGTCGACGTCTGGCCCAAGGAGAGAGTTGCTCTTGGTCCTGATCTTATTCGCGCCGTGTGGAACTTGGTGACCGACAACGAGACCAAGTTCGGCTTGCAGAAGGTCAGGCGCCTGATGAAAGGCGCCCCGAGATCAACAGTTCTTGGGTTCTTCTTGCTCTGCGGACAGTTTGAACTCCTGGACTACGACGAGCTTCTTGACACTCCAATCGACGACAACCCGGACCGCGCGATCCGATGGGCCAAGGAGTACAGGAAGATGTCAGCCTACGACACCGCTGAAGATGACGCCGAACGCTTTTGGTCCGCGTGCGTGTCGATGAACGCGCTGACACAGGAAATCCCGCGTGGTATGCGGTCCCGCTCGTGCCTTGTCCATCTGGTGATGCAGACGCAGAAGACACTCTTCAAGGTGACACGCTCCAAGGTCGAAGAAGACGACAAGCGGATGTTCGAGCCGCTGGCGGAGTACTTGATGTTCAAGACGAGGCGGAGCGACATGGACGAGGAATGCATCTCGTTCCTTGGCGAAGGCGCTAAATGGTTTACTTCGCCTGCCGACGACTCTGATGAAGACGACGACGTCTGCTCGGAAGATGACGCCCCCGAACCCGAAACCGAACGCAGCGACACAGACGACGGCAGCGGTTCGGACACATCGAGCAACTTGGGAAGCAGCCGGAGGAGTGTGGATGACCCACGCCACGAGTGTTTGGTCCGCCTCGCCAAACTCTGGCCGGACTACGAAGACACAATACGGGCAAATTGTTCGAAGTGCGTCGTGAGAGAAGTGCATACGCTGCTTCCGGCAGGCGCGACGATCGAGGTGACCCTGTGCACCAACGCGGGCAACGACCCGCTCGAGTTTCGCGTCAAGTGCAAAGGAGACGCCACAGCCGGGGACTTGAAGAAGCTCGTTGCGGAACGATTGGGCACACTCCCACAGAAGATCGATTATCATGGAGACAGCCGCAGAACGATCAAGGACCACATCACGCTCGAAGAGAATGGCATTCTGGACTGCACGAAGCTGTTCTTCAGCACGCGAAAGTAACCTCTCGGTGGCGGCGCTGGTGGCGGCATGAGGGCTGTCGATGGGGTGGCCACGAGTGCTCGGGTGCCGTCCGATCGGTCTGCAGTACCACCAGACCGCGACCAATGGAGCGTACGTCAGTCGGCTGTGCTCGTTAGTCGCTGTCCATACGGCGTCACAGTCTTCCTGTAGCTCACTTCATGACTTCTAATCCTTTGATACGTTCGTGGTTGCCTTAAAATTCAGAGCAAAAGACGTTTTGGCAGGCGCTCACTGCGCGTCACGCCATGAGTTTAACCAAGCGTGAGGCAAATTGCCGAGGCTGCGCGTACGCAGCACTCGAATGAAACGAAGTAGAAGGCGTCGAGTAAATGAAAAAAGTCTGCTGTCGACAATGCGAGTATCTAGGTGGCCGCAGGCGTGTCAATTGCCCGAAGCGTTGTTGTACTTTTGCAGCCGCTTGCCAATGACCACTGCTAGTCGCTGCAATGGCCGCTCCACCACGAGGTATGACGCAGTCGCAAGAGGGAAGAGCAGGACAAGCCGCACGACGAACTGGTCGTACACCGGCATTGCCATGAGCCAGGGCTGGTAGTTGAGGAACGGGTGGAGCAGGTACATGGAGAAGCTGACTTTGCCGGCGTAGCACAAGACGTTCCACTCGAGCGCGCGGGCGATACTCGAGGGCACGAGGCACTCGATCATGATGACGGACGACACTGGGAGGCTGATGAATGGTACTCTGCGGTCGTGGGTCGGAAACAAGGTTCCGTGAAACCAGCGCGCGAACAGTCCATTGGTCGTGTCGCTGATCACCGACCCAATCATGACTGCCTCGAAGATACGCAGCAGCACTAGTTGCCACGCCCGCGGCTCGAAGCTGGTCCTCTTCGTCCATCGACTGAGACTACAGTACACCGTGGCCGCGAGCGACCCCGCCACGAACGTCGACACGTGTCCTCGGAAATCGCCATGGGATACGCGGTACGTGTGACCGCCTTCGTGATACACCCAAATGTAGAGCAGGGCGACGGCCATCCACTTGAGCCGTCCGAGCAGATAGGCACCGGCCACGAAGAGCGGGATGACGAAGTAGTACGCGATCTCGATGGGCAGCGTCCAGAAGAGGTAGTAGCGGTGGGTTTCGTCGAACGTCAGCACGTCGAACAAGCTCCAGTGCTTGATGTGGTAGCGCTCGAGTTTGTAGTACCGCGTGCGCGTGGCCTCGGGCAGGCATGTCAGCACGACTGCGACCAGCGCGAAGAGCGGGTAGACGCGCAGAATCCGCTTGACAAAGTAGTCGGCGAGCGTGGTCACCCACTCGCGCGCGCGCGCTTTGCGCTCGAACATCTTGGCGAACTTGACTTCGTTCAGCATCGTTAGGAGGAAGGCTGAGAGGACGAAGAAGATGTCGACGCTGGCCTGGCCAGTGTAGGTCTTGTCTAGGTACCCGGCGTGAAAGTGCGCCACCAAGAGCGCGGCGAGCCCCCGCAGTCCGTTGAGAAACTTGGTGCGGCTCTGGTCGCTCCGCTGCGGCGGCTTCTTCTCCGTCACCTCGTCCTTTGCGTACGTCTTGTCGTCAACGGTTATCTCGAGCGCTGCGGCTTTGTCGCGCATGATAAGGCCTTGCTCGTGCCACTCGCCGTCGTCACCATCAGCGAGAACGCGGTGGTCGCCGACCCTCTCAAGCGAAACTACAGGGGACTCGACGCACTGCTCCACGTGCGCGTATTGGGGTCCCATTTGCTGTGGAGGAGCTGCGACGGCACGGACCACGCGGCGCTGACGTCCGTCTCTCCTTCGGTGTCAGTCTGACTGGCACAATGCGGATCGGGAAATGGGACGGACGCCCCAAGGCGGGCTGAGAGATCATTCCCACTCGTCAGTGGACGTCGCCAGGCCTCAGGAGCAAGCCGCGCGCTGACGGTCGTTGGTGCAAGAGGAGTCTTCGCCTTTCCGATCATTTACGCCCAGAGCAACCCAGTCGACTCTGGTTACTAATACTCCAGGGTACATTCGCAACGATCATTTTAGCGTCGGCGTGTAGTTCAATTGCAGGTCAATTCAGTCGTGACTCTTCGCGGGCATCTAGTTCCCAGATAATGGTACACGGTTCCGCCATTTGGACAGGGTACCATCTTTACGGTACATTAAATTATTCTACGTCATCTTGATCGCGGGCATGACGTGTGTGACCCGTTAAACACTCTATAGTCCGAAAAACGCTGTGCTTTCCCTCCTCTTTCAGTCCAGTCTCCACCGACCGCCACCTTTTAATCCGGATCGCAGTCGCGGAGGGAGCTCCTCCCCGGCGCTTGATCCGTCCCCCTTGAAGCTGCCGTCGGTGTCCGCCCGCCGCTGGCCGCCGCACTCCAGGATCCCCAGCGCCGGCGCTACTGGTACTGTGCCGGTACGACCAAGGCCATGTCGACGCTGCGGACGGCCGAGACGCCGGGCGAGCGCGACCGGGCGGCGCTCGCGGCCGCGCTGCGCGCCTCGTCCTCCGAGATGAGCATCGTCAGCCGCGGCGTCTTTGACGACGACGAGGAGGACGAGGAGGACGCGGAGGACGAGCGAAAGAGCGGCGGAGACGGCGACCGCCGGCGGCTGTCGATGGTGCGCGAGGCCGCCGCCGGGGACGCGGGCGGGACCGCGGCCGGCCGCAGCGAGCGCCGACAGCTCGCGACCGAGCTGCTGGACGCGCTCTACCTCGGCACGTCCAACTTCTTCCTGGCGTACAACACGCGCGCGGGCATCGCGGTCGTGCTGCGCGCGCTCAAGCTCGCCCAGCGCCGGTGGGTCGCTGGCGCCTGCCGAACGGCGTAAGCGCCTCTCGCGCGGATCGATCCTCGCGGCTAACGCGTCGGCTTGCTCTGCGCGTGCGTCTGCAGGCAGTTCGCGGCCGCGGTGGACCTGCGCGAGCTGCTGGGTGAGAAGCACCTGGCCTTCCGCGTCGACGCGGTGCGCCTCGGGCTCTTCCTCGGGTGGTTCACCGGCGGCTACCGCGGCCTGCGCGCGCTGCTGCCGTTCGTGCTGCGCCGCCTGCTCGCTCTCCGCCGCGACTTCCGCCGCCGCATCAGCGCTAGCGGCAGCGCCGAGCCGGAAGCCAGCCGACAAGCGGCCGAGGAAGACGCGCCGCGCGTCGAGCAGCTGTCGTCGCTGCTGGCCGGCGCGCTGGCGGGCGGCGCGCTCGTCGCGTTCGACGGCAAGCGCCGCCGGTCGTTCGCGCTCTACGCGCTCACGCGCGCGCTGCAGTGCGCGTACAACACGGCCAAGCAGAAGCAGTACTGGCACTTCTGGGGCAGCGACTGGCAGTACGGCGACGCGCTGCTGTTCGCGCTCTCGAGCGCGCAGGTCATGTACGCGTACGTCATGCGGCCCAACACGCTGCCGCCCGAGTACTTCCGGTTCATCCAGAGCACGGGGCCCGTGGAGCTCGAGACGCTCGAGATCGTGCAGCAGGCAAACCGCGGCCGGCTCGTCAGCCAGGAGACCCTGCGCGCGCTCATCGCGCGCAAGAACATCCCCGTGGACGGGCTCACGCTGCCGGTCGGGCCGGGAGACCTCGTGCCCTGCCGGCTGGTGCACTGCGACGCCAGGTCGTGCACGCACGGCGCGCTGCTGTGCTTCCGCGGCGCGTTCGTGCGCACCTTCCCGCTCTATCTCTCGCTCTTCATCGTGCCGGGCGTCGTGATCCACTTCAAGAAGTTCGTGCGCGCGCCCTTCAGCTCGCTCGCGCGCTCGGTGCTCAACGCGACGCGCTCCAACACGTTCCTCGCGTCCTTCGTCTCGGTCTACCTCGCGGCCGTGTGCGTGCACCGGCGCCTGGTCTCGACGGACCACCGCATCGCGTACTACCTCGCCGGCCTAGTGGCGTCCACGACCATCCTGCTCGAGCCAAAGAGCCGACGATCCGGTACGGTCGATGTTGTGTGCAATGGCTTGGTGCGCGTTGTGTCATGGGGCTGACGCCGCGATGGCTTGTTGATCACAGAACTGGCGCTGTATGTGCTGCCGCGCGCGATCGACAGCCTCGCGCTCATTCTGCGCGACCGCAAGATCTTCTCGGGCTTCCGCCACGGCGAAGTCGCGCTCTTCTCGGCCTCGATGGCCGTCATGATGTACTGCTACGAGGTGCGTTTGCCTGAAGACTTAGACACACACACACTGATCTGCCAGGCCGATCGAGTTGACGCTGCGCGCGTTACGTTCTTCACCTTTCACAGCACGAGAAGGAGACGGTGAGTCCGTTCATGTACTCGACGATGCGGCGGTTCCTGCAGACGTCGACGGACAAGATGGAGCAGCACCTGGCTCTGCTGGAGCAGCAGCGCAAGGCCCAGGCAGACAAGCAGCAGCAGCAGGACAAGTAGACGAGGGCGGCTGCGGAAGGACGCGCGTGTGTATGCAGAGGCGGTAGCGTGGTAACGGTGGTCGTTTGCCTCACGGTTCAGCATCTGCCTTGGCAGCCCAGACTGTACTGCATGAACGGAGCAGCCATTGCCGAGGCGCTACGACGCAGGGGACGCGATCCTTACTCGAGCCGCGCTTAAAGCTGCGCGAACAGCAGCTTCTTGACCGAGGGCAGCTTCTGGAGCGCCGCGATCGCCTCGGCAGGCGGGGTCGAGTCGAGCGACAGGATGCCGAGCGCGAGCGGCAGGTTCTCGTGGCGCGCGAGGCCCAAGTTGGCGATGTTGACCTGCGCGGTCGCGAGCTCCTTGAGGATCCCGGCGATCGCGCCCGGCCGGTCCTCGTTGTTGAAGAGCAGCAGGTTGCCCGCGGGCCGGAAGGCCGGGAAGTCCGAGTACTCGTTCACGCGCACCACGCGCGGGTCCTCGCCGAACACGCTGCCCTGCACCAGCAGCTTCTGCTTGGCCTTGGTCTCCACCTGCACCGTGACGCTGTTCGACAGGTGGCGCGCCTTGTCGTCGTGGTCGTCGCGCAGGTCGCCCTGGCGCACGTCCATGCCGCTCGTCATGGCCACGAGGCTCGCGTTCAGCAGCGAAATGGCGGCCGGCGGGCTCGACACGGGCATGTTGCGGCGCTTGGCGTACTCGGCGCGCGACTCGAGCATCCCCTTAAGCAGCGCGCTCTGCAGCGCGGAGCGCGCCTTGGGCGACGCGATGTCGACGGAGACGCCGCCCAAGGTCGCGAGCGTCACCTTGGTGATGCGGTCCTTCGGCTCAACCGACACGACGAGCTGGTGCATCAACCGCCCGAGCGACTCGCCCAGCGCCAGGTACGGCTGCATCTCCGGCAGCAGCGTGAGCGGCATGAACACGCCGTTGGCCACGCCGCGGTAGTGCCGCTGCGCGAGCGCGTCGCACACGTTCTCGGCGATCGCGCGGTACGTCTGGGCCGTGTGCGCCTCCTGGCTGGCCGCCGAGCCGACCGCGTGCGTCTGCGTGAGCACGCGCTCGTGCGACAGCACCTGCTGCCACTCGGGCGACCAGGCCGCGGTCGCTGACGCCTCGTCGCCGTCCTTGACGAGCACGTCGAGCGCCACGCCGCCGATGCTCCCGGACTCGAGGCCTCCAAGCACCGCGCGCTCGTCCAGAAGCCCGTGCGCGCCCGGGTGCTCCGCGACCGACACAATGTGCACGCCCGGCTTGCACCGCGCGAGCGCCGCAGCGTTGACCAAGCCACGCGTGCGCGCCGTGAGCGGCGCGTGCAGCGTGATGAAGTCGCTGGCCGCGAACAGGTCGGGCAGGTCGACGCGCGTGACGCCCATGAGCGCCGCGGCCTCCTGCGTCAGGTTCGGGTCGTAGCCAACGACCTCGAGGCCGAGCGCGAGCGCGAGCTCCACGACGCGCGAGCCGGCCTGGCCGAGCCCGACGACGCCGAGGCACTTGCCGGCGAGCTCCGTGCCCGCGAAGCGCTCGCGGCGCACCTGGCCGTCCGCCGCGGCCTTGACCGTCTCGATGCTCTCGGGGATGTGGCGCGCGAGCTGCAGCAGCAGGCTGAGCGCCAGCTCGGCCTCGACGGACGCGCCGGCGCCCTGCTGCTTCTGCTCGAGCTGCAGCAGCAGGAGTCCGTGGTGCGTGGCGTCCATCACGTCCACGTTGTCGCTCGGGATCTGGTCGGCGGCCACGGCCACGAGGCGCAGCTTGCGGCGCGCCGCCTCGCGCAGCAGCTCGCGCGGCAGCTCCGTGCGCGGCGACACCAGCAGCGCGTCGTAGTCGCCCGCGGCCGCGGCGGACGGCAGCTCGTCCGTGCTCGCCACCTGGTCCACGGCGAAGCCGCGCTGCACCAGCTCGCGCGCGCACGCTGCCTGCGCCAGCGCCTGGGGCACGCCCACGCACAGCACGCGCGCCTGCGCGTCCGCCGCGTCCGCCGCGTCCGCCGCGGTCGCCAGCAGCCGGCGCAGCGCCGCGGGGCGGGCAGTAGCGGCGACGGCGCGGCGCCACATGAGTCCGATGGGTTGGTTGGAGGTGTGAGTATGTAGATACCGGTAGTGTTGGCGCCTGAGGAGCTCGTTGTGGTCGGGATCCGGATACGGCGCTGTGATTGGTGGATACGATGGATAATGGCACGGTCGGGACCCGAATACGGCTCATTGATTGGTGGATACGATGGATAAATGAGAGGATTTGAACCAATCATGAAGGGGGAGAGACGCTGACTGTGCAAACACGCAAAAGGTCACAACGTGTGGAGATGCGATGCTATGGATGCGATGCGCGTGTTGCGATGGCTTGGGATGCGACGCTTGGGATGACGCGGAGGCGCAGGTGACTCATACTACCGGTACGTGTACAGGTTGCGTGCGCAGTGTCGCGGTTCATAAGCATGGGGCGGCGCGTCGACGTCGTTCGGTCCCATGGCGACAACGGCAGGACGCAAATAGCGGGCGAACAACGAACTGCAGGGTGTTTGGGGGTTCACAATGCGACCGAGCGGACGGCGGACTCGATCGCAGAGAAGGTTCAGCGCGGCTTAATGCGATGCAGCGGCCACAAGCGATGCAGCAGCAGTAGCAATAGCAGCAATAGCGGCAGCGTCTCGTACCAAGCAGCGGCTCCGCTTCGCCCGCAATCCCACTCAACGCGCGAGAAACGGCAAGATCGACACGAAACACCTCGCCACGTGATGGCCAAGAGCAAGCGCAGCATCGACAGCCATCCGCCAACGGCTTCGTGCGAGGCCAAGCCCGCGAACCAACTTGGCAGGGAGATTGAGAGCGACGGCCACTTTGGATTCTACCGCCAAGGAACCAACCACTGCTCCAGATCCTCACCACGTGAGGACGCCCAGCTTCAGTAATGGTGCTCAAGCCTTCGACGCTGCTAGCTTTGGGGCTAGCAACCTTGACGGGGCCGTTCCCCACCCTCAGCGTCGTCGACGCGGCCGGGACGTGTGGCACGACGCTGTCAAATGTGCAATTCAGCGGCACGAAGATCGGGCAGCAGTCTAACAAGGATTCACTCGCAATCTGCTGCGCGTGGTGCACGAGCAACAGCCAGTGCGTTGGGCACTCATACAATGCATTCTCCAAGACGTGCATTCGGTATTCGGCGATTACCTCGCAGACACAGAGCAACCGCTGGGATTCCGCTGAAATCGTGTTCCCGACGCCTACTCCGACACCGACGCCGACACCAACTCCGACGCCGACACCAACTCGGACG
>JAADXX010000885.1:0-11074 GCA_023338025.1 Phytopythium oedochilum
CCCCCCCCCCCCCCCCCCCCCCCCCCCCCCCCCCCCCCCCCCCCCCCCCCCCCCCCCCCCCCCCCCCCCCCCCCCCGGGACGCGTACTCCTTTACAAGCGCAGTCATGTACTGAACACCCTTGGCCTTGGCGATCGGTCTCGCGGACTGGCCATGCTTGTTCGACTTGAGGGGACGCGCCCCGCGTTCCAGCAACAGCTTCGCGATCGGCAGAATCTTGGCTTCCTCGACGTCATTGTGCTGGGGCAAGAGAAGTTTTCTTCGTTATGGAGGCATGCGACGTGCGTGCCTTGCTCCACGAGATGGCGCGCCACATCCCGTGTCAGCAGCCGCGACTATCGCAGCGCCGCCACCGTTGTTCTTGGCGTCTTTGTCGATGCGTTCCTCCACGATATGCCGCACCACATCCAGATGACCCTCTTCAGCAGCCGTGACGAACGCAGTGTCGCCTTCCTCGTCCTTCATGACTTTGTGAGCTATGCCTTGGACCGTGAAGCGTGGAGAATATCGGGTCATTGTCAACGACTCGTTGATGCATTGGAAGTGCGTCGGAGTATGCTCAATCTCGTTGAAGCCTGCGACACATCGCAGCAACACATGGTTGAAGTAGTTGACAACTTCAACCACGAATCGGTCGGATGGACACGTAAGTAACAGTCCTGAACCTCAAATTCGATACCCATAATATTTTGTAACTTGCAAAATAACATGACCTAGAAAAATGGTTATCTAATTTGACAAGATATTAGTATTTACAGAATTTATTTACCTAAAACAATGTATACATACCATAGTGTCGAATTTGCGGTGCAGGACTGTACGTGTCCACGCAATGTGTTTCACTGTACGTGACATCGTGGTCACACAGTCAAATACCCCAAACTGTCCGGAGTGGGATAAATGCCATTCGATAGTTTTATGCGATCAGTCCGAGTACAAGCAAAAGATCACAAACACTGATTTTCTTGCTGAACTCAATATATGTCAATGTGATTTCGAGCACCAGAGCATCCCTCTCATTTATGACATAGGATAGGATATCGAATGTTACAGTTTGGGGTGTTTGACTGTATCCACACTTGGTCAGCACTACTGCTTCAACATCTTGCCTCAACTATGTACCGTCATCAGCAGTCAGTGAGCAGATTGTGCATGAAGCAAATCGGCGATCTCCACGCGCGACCATGTTCAACAAGATAGGCGCCTCATAGCAGCACCGACCAGCGCGCTAGTCGCCATCTCTGGCATTTCCCGATTCGACCCCGCGCATCCAGCCAGCCACGCTCCCGCGTCCCAACTCATGAAGGCCTACGGAGTCATTGCCGGCCTCGTCTGGCTCGCGCGCCTCGCGTGTAACGTCCTCGCGCAGCCCGCGTGGCACAACCTCACCGTCTCGGCGCCGCGCTACGGTCGCTACCTGTACCGCACCGAGTCCAAGGAGCCGTTCCTGTGGCAGGCCGACACGGCGTGGGAGCTCTTCCACCGGCTCAACAAGACCTCGATCGACTTTTACCTGCGCACGCGCGCCTCGCAGGGCTTCAACGTCGTGCAGAGCGTCGTCGTCGCGGAGCTGAGCGGCACGACGCACCCCAACTTCTATGGCGCGCTGCCGTTCAACAACTCGGACCCGAGCCAGCCGAACGAGGCGTACTTCGAGCTCGTGGACTGGGCGGTCGACCTGGCCGCGAGCTACGGCATCCTCGTGGCGCTCGTCCCGACCTGGGGCATGTACGTCAACGGCGGCTGGCACTCGACAACGCCCATCTTCAACGAGACGTCCGCGCGCGCGTGGGGCGAGTTCATCGGCGCTCGCTACCCTGGGCTGCCCAAGATCCTCGGCGCCGACTCCAACACCATCTGGACGCGCAACATGTCGGAGGTCCAGGGGGTGTACGCCGAGGACCCGGAGGCGGACCTCGTGTCGGTGATGGGGCCGCTGGAAGACACGACGGCCGTGTGGGCGGCAATGCGCGCTGGCCTGGTAGACGCCGAGGCGGCGCAGGGCTACGAGTCGGTGGTGCTCTACCACCCGACCGCTGGCTGGATCGTCAAGCCCGAGGTCACGCCCAGGGCGTTCGGCCACAATATGCTGCCGAACGAGGAGCACCGCGTGTCGGTGGACGCGTGCCAGTCTGGCCACTCGACGCCGGACCCGACCAGCAAGTTCGACATTGCGCAGGGGTTCGACTCGACCAAGAACTACGAGAACATCGCCGAGATGCGCGACGCGTTCCCCGGCCCGGTGCTCGACCTGGAGAACCACTACGAGGGCGCGTACGACGGCTTCAACCCGGCCAACGTCATGTGGAACGCGTCGCACGTGCGCACGGGTCTGTACCACGGCGTGTACGGCGGCGCCACGGGCTTCACGTACGGCGCCAACAGCGTCTGGCAGATGTACGAGCCAGCGGGCGAGCTGTTGCGCGCGAGCGACTACTACCCGCCGCAGATCAGCCAGAACGCGAGCGGCTCGTGGCGGCGAGACATAGACTTCGAGGGCGCCTGGCAGGTCCGGCACGTGACCGCGCCGCTGCAGGGCCTGGACTCGGCCGCGCTGGAGCAGCTCGAGCCGGCGCGCGAGCTGCTGGGCAGCCCGAGCAACCACACGGGCCAGTCCGTCCGGACGTACGCGGGCACGCGGTACATCTCGGTGCTGGCGTCCGCGCCGCGCGACCGCGTGTTCGTGTACACGGGCCACGGCGACGCCTTCAGCCTGGACCTGTCGCTCGGCGGGAGCGCGCGCTCGGGCTCCGCGCGGTGGTTCAACCCGCGCGACGGCCAGTACAGCGACGCGGTCGCCGTGCGCGCCCCGGCCGGAGCCGCCGGCGGCCGCGAAGACTTTGCGCCGCCCACGACCGGCGGCGTCGACTCGGACTGGCTGCTCGTCGTCCAGTTCTAGTCTAGTCGACCGGGGGACTGCTTGTTGTTGAAGTGGCTCTTTTAATGACATGTCACTACTTCTTACAACATTTTTATCGAGAAATCTAGTCTAGACACATGGGATAGAAAGTACCGTCGCTCGCGATTCCGTGATTGGATGGAGCCGAGACAGGTGTTGCAGCCACTTCAGTCACTGTTGGCGTTTGTATCGGCAAGTGCAAGACGCCGCCGCCGCCGCCGCCTGACCGCCGGTGCCGGCCGCGCGCATGTCGTCCTGGGGCGAGGAGCAGCGCCGCGTGGACGCGCTCGAGGCGCGCATGGCGTCGGACGAGCTCTTCTACGGCATGCTGGCGACGCGCGCGGCGGCCGCGGACCCGTTCACGACGCCGCCCTCGCGCAAGTCGGCGGCCGGCCGCCTGTCGCTCGACAGCGCGGACGCTTCGGACGCGTTCACGACGCCGCCGACGCGCCGCGCGCTGGCGCTGGGCGGAAGCGCCGAAGCCGAGGACGCCGAGCTGTCCCCGCAGCGGATGGGCGGCAACGCCGAGGTGCTGGTCGAGGCCGGGCGGCCGCCCGACGTGGTGCTGCACGTGGGCGGCTGCGCGTTCGCGCTGCACCTGCGCGCGCTGCGGCACCGCGGGCGCGGGCTGTACAAGAAGCTGCTGCTGCTGATGCGCGACCGCGACGTGCCGGGCGCGCTGATCGACACGGACCCCGTCTCGCAGCAGCAGCCGTTCTCGCTGCGGCTGATCAGCGGCGGCGACGACGAGGACGAGATCGAGGAGGAGGAGGACGGGGAGGACGCTGCCGCCGCGGGATTGGCGGCCGCGGCCGGCGGGGACTGCCCCCTCTCGAGCCTCGAGACCGCGACGATCAAGGACGCGGACGGCGTCGGGCCCATGTGGCCGTACACGCGCTGCGCGCGGCACTGGGACGCCAACCGCCAGCGCCACGAGCAGCAGGCGCAGCTCGGCCAGGCCCCCGGCGGATGGGCGTCCCCCAGCGCCGTCGAGACGGAGGCGGCGGCCGCAGATGAGCCCGACGAGGACCAGCTGGAGTGGCCGCACCCGAGCAAGAGGCGGCGGACGAGCAGCAGCGAGTTCCTCCAGGTGGCCGTCACGGCGGCCGTGGGCGTCCGCCGGCGCGGCGTGGCGCACGCCGAGCTGCTGCGCGCCGACCCCGCGGCCGTCGCCACGTGCGTCGAGTACGTGTACTCGAAGAAGGTGCGCTTCGTGCACGAGCGCCACGCGGAGCAGGTCGCGCGGCTCTGCGAGTGGCTCGGCCTCGACGGCTCGGTCTACTACCGCGCGCTGCGGCTCGCGGTCGCGCAGGCCACGCCGGTCAGCTGGATGCCGCTCGTGTGCAAGTGCGCCAAGGTGATGGACGCGGCCAGGCGCCGCGTGCTCATCCGGAGCCTGGTCGACGACGTCTTGCCGACGTTCCGCGCGGACCAGCTCGTGGAGTTCTTCCGCCACGCCAACATGATGCCGTCCATCACCGCGATCCAGGACCGCGCGACGCTCATCGACGTCATGGTCGGCATCATCCACCACGCGCGCCTGTTCGACCTGTGGTGGAGCATGTTCCACGCGTTCGATTTCTGGCTGTGGGTCCGCGGGCCGCTGCGCGCGACGGCCGACGCGTCGCCGATGCCGGCCAAGCAGTCGCTGCTGACGCTCCACCGCCACTACGCGCCCTGGGAGCCCGTGTTCATCATCCCGAAGTACGACTTTTTCCACCAGCACAAGGCGCTGCCGACGATCGCCAAGCTCGTCGAGTTCGGCGGCTTCGCGCTGCAGGTGCGCTTCGAGCTCGGCGGCTCGGCGCCCATCCTGTGGCGCGTCGTCAAGATGAGCTCGCCGAGCTACGAGAACGGCGCGCCGGTCGAGCTCGGCGCGCAGTCGCGAGAGCTCAAGGGGGACCCGTCGTTCTGCATCCGCGGCCAGCTCAAGATCAAGTACCAGCGCCCGAGCCACCTGGAAGGCGTCGTCAAGGACGAGGTGGCCATCGAGTACCAGCACTGCGCGCGCGAGTACGGCGCCTGGCGGCCGCTCGTGTCGGCCATGTCGGCGACGGCCGAGGTCGTGCGCGCGACCGACGAGTGGTGGGCGGGCGAGGACGCGGCGTACGGCCGCGGGTACGGGCCGCGCAAGACGATCGCCAAGATCCGCGGCAAGGCGTTCGTCTGGGGCGACACGCTGTGCAACCTGTACCACTACCTGCTCGTGTCGACGCTCTTCTACTGCCCGCCGAGGGACACGCCGAGGGACATGGCGGACCTGCTGATCATGGAGGAGATGCAGCGCCTGCCGCTCGACACGCTCGTGCTCGTGCTGCTGAGCGACCGGCTGCGGCTGCCCGGCGGAGAGACGACGCTCGTGCGCATCTTGACCAGGATGATCTTCCGCCCGGCCGCCGGCAAGACCGCGGGCCGCCAGTCGTGGCGCGGGTACAACGGCAGCGCGAGCGACGTGGTGGCCATCTTCCGCTGCGTGCGCTGGTGCTTTGTGCACCTGTCGCAGATCCTGGCGACGCTCGCCAAGTCGCCGCGGCGCCTGCGGCTCTACGAACTCATCCAGGACGGACTCAAGAACACGCACATGCGCTTCCGCCGGCGCACGCCCTGGGGCTGGAACTGCGAGGTCGACGCGTACGCCGCCAACATGACCAACCTCGCCGACTTTGAGATCGAGGCGGGCGACCGGAACCTGTCGCCCAGCCAGTTCGACGACTCGGACGACAACAGCAGCGGCAGAGGAGGAGGAGGAGGAGGATCCAGCAGCCCGCCGCCGTCGTTCCCGCCGCTGCTGCCGGGCGTCAACTGACCGAGCGTCGGCGCAGCAATCAGTGAGGTGTCTGGACGTGTTCCTCGCGCGTTATTGGAGGGGAGGGGACCCGCGATGGTCTGACGCTAGCACGCGACGTCCTTGAGCTCGAGCCCGATGGGCACGTGGTCGCTGCCGACGACGCCCCCGCGAATGAACGCCGCCGTCTGCCGCCACGAGGTCCGTACGCAATGAATCGCCATGCACGTGGGTCAGTCACTCCTTGTGTGTGTGTCTCTCTCCTCCAGTCAATCCCCCCCACGCAACTAGACAAGCACGCACCACGCGAGGCAGCAGCGCGCGCGACGCGACGAAGTAGTCGAGCCGCCAGCCCTTGTTGCGCGCGCGCGCGTTGAAGCGGTAGGAGAAGTACGAGAACTGCTGCGTGTCCGGGTGCAGCGCGCGGAACGTGTCGACGAAGCCGTCGCCGAGCCCGGCGGCGCTGTCGGCGCCCGACTTGGCGGCCAGGATCCGGCCGAAGCTCTCGCGCTCCTGGTCCGTGAAGCCGGCGCTCTTGTTGCGGTTGCCCTTGGGGTCGTGGATGTCGATCTCCTTGTGCGCCACGTTGAGGTCGCCGCACCAGACGACCGGCTTGCCGCCGTCCCGCTCGAGCGCGCACAGCTCGCGCTCCACCGCGCGGTCCCACTGACTCGTGCGGTACTCGAGCCGCTCGAGCGCGCCGCCCGCGTTCGGCACGTACGTGTGCACGAGCCAGAAGTCGGCGAACTCGGCGGCCAGGAAGCGACCCTCCTGATCCTCCTCGTGGCTGGACGCCTTGGCCTTGCCCGCCTTGGGCGTGTGGCTGCCCACGACGATCGAGTCCTTGACGCGCAGCGGCGCCGTCTTGCTCAGGATGGCCGTGCCCGAGTACCCCTTCTTGGCCGCGCTCGACCAGTACTGGTGCGCGTACTGCGGCAGGAAGTCGTCCAGCTGCTGCAGCTCGTCGCGCGAGATCTTGGTCTCGCTCAGGCACAGCACGTCCGGGGCCTCCTGCGCCACGTACGCGCGCAGGTGCACGCTGTCGTCGCGCTTGAGCACCGCGCGCAGCCCGTTGACGTTCCACGCGACGATTTTGACGCCGCCGGCCGTGGCGGCGGATCGCGAGACGCCCTCGAACCGCGGGAACGCGTCGATCTTGGCCTGCAGCTCGGCCGGCACGCCGTCCACGCGCCGCGGACGCCCAGGGCCCGCCTTGCTCGGCTTGTGCGCCTTCTGAGACGCGAACAGCGCGCCCCACGCGCCCTTGGCGGCCTCGGCCTTGGCCGTCGCGGTCGTGGTCGTCTCAGTCTCAGTCTCAACCTCGACTTCGACCTCCACCGTGGCCTCCACCGTGGCCTCCACCGAGGCCGCGACCTTGGCGGAGGCCGTGGCACGCGACTTGCGGCCGCCCGCGCGCGTCGAGAGGGACGCGGAGGCCGTCGCCACCGCCTTGGACGCCGACGCCTTGAGCCGCTTGCTCTGTCGGGTGCTCATCGTCGCCGGTTCTGGTGCAATGGTGCAAATGGGGGAAGAAAAAAATGGATCCTGTGAAACCTGTATCAATCAATAAGAGAACCAGACTAATATTATATCACACACTTGATCTATTACTGAAGTACCCATGGCAACCAATGAGGTCGCGAAAGTTATCAAGCACCTAATTCCCGCGCTGATTTCGTTTTTGGCGCCAACACCACAAGCGTGCCAACGTACAAGTATTACTTCCATGCATTCCGCAGGCGCTCGCCTACCTACTCGTCGCGCCTGCCACTCGCTCGCTCGCTCGCTCCTCTCTGATGTGACGCGCTAGAACTCCTCCTTCTGGATGTGGTTGCGCTCCAGGAAGCTCGGCTGGCCGCCCTCTGCCGACCCCTGGCGCTCGCCCCCGCCGTCCTCGTTGCCGTCCTCGCTGCCGTCGCCCTCCTCGCCCTCCTTGTACTGCAGCAGGCTGCGCTCCACGAACGGCGATGTCGTGCGGTACTGGTCGGCCACCCAGATGCGCAGCGTCTCAAGGAAGCGGCCGTCGCCTTCGCTGAGCGACCCGCGCACGACGCTGCGCACGGCGGCCGAGTTGTCGCTCTCGAGCTCCCACTCCGTCTTGACCTCAATGTCCTCGCGGTCGCTGCACACGGTCAGCAGCAGCGGCACGAACTGCTTGCGCACGTCGCGCCGGATGCTCGGGATCTCGAGCGCGCGCGCCTGCAGCTCGCGCGAGCTCTTGCCGTTGATGATGTCGGCCAGCCAGTTGAGGCAGAAGCTGAACTTGCGCAGGTTCGAGCGGCAGATCTCGAACCGCATGAGCTCCAGCAGGTCCATCTCGTGCGCGAGCCGCGCGCAGCGCGCGAGCACCAGCTCCTGCACGCGGTAGAACAGCTCGTCCGAGTTCTCCAGGCCGTGCCCGCCCAGCGAATAGCACGTCTCGCACAGGTCAAAGCCCACGCAAGTCATGCACGAGTAGCGCTGGCCCACGATCGGCGTCACCTTGCAGAACTGGCAGCTCGTGCCCTCGTGCACGTACTTGGTGTTGGCGATGCGCGCCGCCAAGCGCTGCTTCGCGCCGGCAGCCATCGTGCCGATGAACTTGGCAGCGCTGATGCCGCGCCACTTGCGGTTCGTCGGGGCGGCTCCCGTGGCTGGCGCCGACATGGTCGACACCTGGTCGCCGCTCTCCGCGCTCGGCGAGTCGCTGCTGTGCTCTGTGTCGACGGGCGAGTCCGCCGAGTGCTGCGGCGTCTCAGGCGAGTGCGACGAGTGGTCCACGTGCTTGGGCTTGGACACGTAGATCGCCTTGCTGCCCGTGCTCATGGTTCGAGCCGTGTGCGGCACCAGCTTGGCGACGTCCTCGGCGGACGGGCCGTAGAACCCGTGGTCCTTCCCGAAGCGCTTCTCCCCGGGGACAACGCCGCCCGTGACCGAGTCGCGCCGGCGCTCGATCATGATGCGCACGTCCGTCGCGAGCGTGCGGCGCTGCATGGTCGCGTACGTGACGCGGATGTTGTGGTACGCCTTGAGCAGCGGCACGACAAACTCCTGGATTTCCTTCTGGCGGTCCGTCGTCACGCCGCGCAGCAGGATCTGCGACTCGTCGATCTCGTGGCCCTGCTCCGGGTCCATAATGTCCATGAGGATGCGCTGCGCACCCTCCCGCGAGTCGTACGGGAGTTTGTCGAGGAAGTCGACGACGCGCTCCTGGTTTAAGAACTCCTCGACGCTGGGCGCCGCCCGGATCTTGCGGTCGATCGTCCAGTCCTTGACGATCTGGTCCGCGTTCGGGTCCTCCGGGGGCAGCAGCCCGCCCGCCGAGATCGGCGGCGGCGTCCCCGGCGGCGTGTCCGGCGGCTCGCCGTCCTCGACCTCCTCGTCCACGTCGTCGAGGTTGGCGCTGTTGATGCGCTCGAGCACGCCGAAGCCGACCTCCTCCTCGACCTTGGCGAGCATGGCGGCCGAGGACCGGCGGCGCATCTCCAGCTGCCGCACCTGCACCTCGAGGTCGGCGATCGCGTCCTGCTTCTCGCGCATGCGCGCCAGGTTCGTGTCCTGCTCCTCCTGCAGCGCGCGCTCGAGCGTCGCGATGCGCTCCTTGTGCGCCGCGACCTTGTCATCCTTCAGTTGCACCTCCTCGTCCTTGCGGTCCAGGTCCTTGAGCAGCATGCCGTTCTCCGCCTTGAGCGCCGAGATCTCGGCCAGCAAGCGCTCCTTCTCCTCCCGGCGCTCGGCGCGCTCGCGCTCGAGCTCCTCCGAGGAGGACGCACCGGCGTCGCTGGCCGGCGCGTCCGCGGCGACTGCAGCGGCAGCAGCGACCGGCGGAGACGGCGCGGGACGGAAGCTCGTCTGGCGCGCCACCGAGTCGAGCCGCGAGGCGCGCGCCTTCTTGTTGGAGGCCTCGAGCGCGCTGACGAGTCCGCGCAGCGCCGCAGCCTCCTCCTCCTTGAACTTGATCTCCTGCTGCAGAAAGGCGATCTGCTTGTGCGACGCGTCCAGCTTGGCCGTCTCGAGCGACAGCAGCTCGTTCTCGCGGAAAATGTACTCGAACTTCTTCTTCCAGCGCGCCAGGTCCTTCTTGAGCTGGATGTAGTTGGCCTCGTACAGCTGCAGCTCGCGGATCTTGCTCGCCAGCTCCTCCTGCGTCGCGCGCAGCTGCTCCTGCGTCACGAGTCGCTGCGAGTACGCCGACGAGTTGCTGCTGAACTTCTCCGCGTCCGCCCCCATCGCGGCCGACTGCGACCGCCGCCGCTACCGACGGGGAGCACAGACAGAAGAGTATAGAGGCCGAGCTTGAGCGTGAGCGTTAGCGCGAGCGTTGGCGCGGGTCCTTAGTGTCCGTCCCGCCCTGTCCCGTCCTCCTCTCGGCGCTTGGCAGTCTTCTTCCACTCCTTTCCTTCGCTTTGCCTTGCCTTTCCTTTCTTGTTTGCCGTTGTGGGACGCGAAAGCGGGAGGGATGACGTGCCAGTCGGACCGCGCGAACGCGAGGCGCAAGGCAAAGGCACAGTCGGCGCGTCGTCCAGCCAGAAAGTCGGTTCTCGGCGACCAGGCGGCAGACACGTATTGTATGGAAATCATACAATTGTCAAGATAGGGATACGCTGTCACAGGTCAACAGGTCTGAATCCATCCGATTTCAAAATATATCCGTTTCTCAGAGTACTTGAGAAATGAAAGTGAAGTCTTTATCAATGTATACCCCTTCTAAACAATTCATGTGGCGTGTCCTTGGACTCGACGCTGCCGCGCTCGTCATCATGGCGACGAGGTCCACACACAAGCAGTTGGGCGTCGAGGCGCACACCACTTGTCCGTCCTGTCTGTCAGTCTCCAATTGGCTTGGCACTCGTCCGCGCAGGTGTCCGCACCTACCTCACGCGCGGCGAGCTTGTATTATACCAGCATATCAAGAGCAGGCAGAGCTCACACGCGGCCTTGGCTGCGTCTCCACATGCTTACGGGGGCGGACACCAAGCATTAGTCGCAGGGATTCCGCCAAACCCAAAGTGCGACCAAGGGATTCGTTTCAGAATGGAGATCGAGTACAGGATCGAATGGATGACCCACACTCTTTCGACATCATGTTGCCTTTTATGTCTGACACATCAAAATGAACCCTAGACGTCGGGCAACGCACAAACCTGGCGCCGAGGGCGCGAAATCTAGACATCTAAGCACAAGCTCTGTGCGCCGGTCTTCACTGCCGAGCGCATAGCAAAGTGTACGGAAACTGCATCCCTGTGGATTGATGGTTCCCGAAAGCAGACGAGCTTAGCACTTGACCGTGCTGGGCTGGCCGCTGCAGCTGCCCGCCTTGCCCGTCACCGTGATGCCCGAGAACTTCCAGTTGCTCACCACCTTGGAGTTGGCCTTGATGTCGTAGATGTTGGTGGCCGTGCCGGTGAGGCC